>CAXHSH010000207.1:51231-107283 GCA_964019135.1 Arenicola marina
GTCCCGCTCGCCTCCTCCCACCGCGACCTCCCACCCCTCTGTCCAGCTCGCCTCCTCCCCACCGCGTCCTCCCACCCTCTGTCCCGCCCGCCTCCTCCCAACGCGTCCTCCCACCCCTTGGACCGCTCGCCTCCTCCCTCGGCATCCTCCGACCCCATGTCCCGCCCGCCTCTCCCACCTTCTAACCCCGCCCACCCTCCCTTCCCCCCGCGTCCTCCCACCTCTGCCCCGCCCACATCCTCGCACCCCCGGCCCAACCAGCCTCCTCCCACTCCCTGCCCCGCCGGCCTCTTCCCACCCTGCCCGGCCCGTCTCCTCCCACCCGTGCCCCGCCCAGGTCTTTCCACCACCTCCTCCCACCCCCTGTCCCGCTCGCCTCCTCCCACCCGCGCCTCCCATCCTCTGTCCCGCTCGCCTCCTCCTCGGCATCCTCCGACCCCATGTCCCGCCCGCCTCCTCCCACCTCCTGCCGCGCCCATATCCTCCTCACCTTGCCCCCCCCTCCTTCCACCCCTTGACCGGCTTGCCTCCTCGCACCCCCGGCCCAACCCGCCTCCTCCCACTCCCTGCCCCGCCCGCCTCCTCCCACTCCCTGGGAGAAGGTGGGCGGGGCAGGGGGTGGGACGAGAGGCACCACTTGCCGCGCCCATATCCTTCCCCCGCGTCCTCCCACCAACTGCCCCGGCCACCTCCTCGCAACCCCTGTCCAACCGGCAGCTTCCCATTCCCTGCGCCGCCCGCCCCCTCTCACCTTGCCCCCCCCCCCACCTCATCCCCCGCCTCCTCCCACCCCCTGACCGGTTTGCCTCCTCGCACCCCCGGCCCAACCCGCTTCTTCTCACTCCCTGCCCCGCCCGCCTCCTCCCACCCCTGCCCAGCCCGCCTTTTCCCACGGTCCCCGCCCGCCTCCTCCCACCCGTGCCCCGCCCCCCTCCTCCAACCCCCGCCCCGCTCACCTCCTCCCATCCGCTGCCCCGCCGGCCTCCTCCCACGCCTCCTTCCACCCTGCCCCGCCGCCTTCTCCCACCCTCTGTCCCGCGCGCCTCCTCCAACCGCGTCCTTCCACCATATGTCCCGCCCGCCTCCTCCCACCGCGTCCTTCCACCCTGCCCCGCCCGCCTCTTCCCACCCTGCCCCCTCCCGCCTCCTCCCACCCGTGCCCCGCCGCCGCCGTTTCCCAACCCCCGCCCCCGCTCACCTCCTCCCATCCGTTGCCCCCGCCCGCCTCCTCCCACCCCGTGCCCCGCCCGCCTCCTCCCACCGCGTCCTCCCACCCCCTGTCCCGCCCGCCTCCTCTCACCGCGTCACCCCACCCCCTATCCCGCTCGCCTCCTTCCTCGGCGTCCTCTCACCCCATGTCCCGCCCGCCTCCTCCCACCTCCTGCCGCGCCCCATATCCTCCCCCCGCCTCCTGCCACCCCCTGCCCCGCTCACCTCCTCCCACACCCTGGCCCGCCTATCTCCTCCCCCACATCCTCCCACCCCCTGCCCCGCCCACCTCCTCGCACCCCCTGTCCAGCCCCGCCTCTTCCCATTCCCCTGCCCCGCCCGCCTCCTCCAACCCCCGCCCCGCTCACCTCCTCCCATCCGCTGCCCCGCCCGCCTCTTCCCACCCTGCCCCGCCCGCCTCCTCCCACCCGTGCCCCGACCGCCTCGTGCCACGCTCTGTCCCGCCCGCCTCCTCCCACCGCGTCCTCCCACCCTCTGTCCCGCCCCGCCCTCCTCCCACCGCGTCCTCGCACCCCTGTCCCCGCCGCCTCCCCCCACCGCGTCCTCGCACCCCCTGTCCCGCCCGCCTCCCCCACCGCGTCCTCGCACCCTCTGCCCCGCTCGCCTCCTCCCACCGCGTGGTCGCATCCCCTGCCCCGCTCGCCTCCCCCACCGCATCCTCGCACCCCCTGCCCCCTCCCCCGCCTCATCCCCCCGCCTCCTCCCACCTTCTGACAGGCTTGCCTCCTCCCCCAGCCTCCTCCCACTCCCTGCCCCGCTCACCTCCTCCACACCCCCGGCCCGCCTGTCTACTCCCGCCACGTCCTCCCACCCCCTGCCCCGCCCACCTCCTCACACCCCCTGTCCAACCCGCCTCTTCCCACTTCTTGCCCCGCCCGCCTCCCTCCACCGCGTCCTCGCACCCCCTGTCCCGCTCGCCTCCTCCCACCGCGTCCTCCCACCAAAGATTGTCTAGAGTAAGATCTCCAACTCGCGCGTCTGCCTATGGCCGAAATGTTACAAACGAGTTGTGGCGCCGCCCCTAGCGGTGGGGATGCTACATTAAAGTCGGATAACTGATGCGCGCTGGTACCAGACGAGCGAAGATACGTAACAAACATGTTAAGCTTACCTTATCGATCGAGAATTAAGTTACCTGCATAATATTGACAAAAAACATACATTCTACCCCTCTAGTTTCCTTATGGAAAGTTATCAAGTCTGATGTCAACAGTGAAATGTAACCAAACGAACCCACGGCCGCGGGGCAGACGTCACGTGACATGTCCCAACTCACATTGTGAGGGTTCTGACTTTAGTCCTAGATCTATAAAAACTTTTTTTTTACATCTAACTTAGATCTAGTTAGAATCACAATTAGGATCGAGAATCTCTTTAAAATCGTGAAAACCGTGAGAAGGACCACCTTTTTTCAGAGAAAATAGCAGGTTTTCCGACCAAAAAAGGTGAAAAAACGGCATTCCCTGCGCCGCCTGCCTCCTCTCACCTTGCACCCCCCCCCCCCCACCCCCCCGCCTTCTCCCACACCCTGACCGGCTTGCCTCCTCGCACCCCCGGCCCAACCCGCCTCCTCCAACTCCCTGCCCCGCCCGCCTCCTCCCACCCTGCCCCGCCCGCCTCTTCCCACCCTGCCCCGCCCGCCTCCTCCCACCCTCTGCCCCGCCCGCCTCCTCCCACCGCGTCCTCCCACCCTATGTCCCGCCCGCCTCCACCCACCGCGTCCTTCCACCCTGCCCCGCCCGCCTCCTCCCACCCTCTGTCGCGCCCGCCTCCTCCCACCGCGTCCTCCCACCCTATGTGCCGCCCGCCTCTTCCCACCGCGTCCTTCGAGCCCCTGCCCCGCCCACCGCCTCGCACCCCCTGTCCAACCCGCCTCCTCCATGTCCCTGCGTCCCCGCGCCCATATCCTCCCACCGCGTCCTCCCACCCCCCGTCCCGCGCGCCTCCTCCCACCGCGTCCTACCACTCCGTCCCGCCCGCCTCCTCCCACTACGTCCTCCCACCCCCTGTCCCGCCCGCCTCCTCCCACCCTGCCCCGCCCGCCTCTTCCCACCCTGCCCCGCCCGCCTCCTCCCACCCTCTGCCCCGCCCGCCTCCTCCCACCGCGTCCTCCCACCCTATGTCCCGCCCGCCTCCACCCACCGCGTCCTTCCACCCTGCCCCGCCCGCCTCCTCCCACCCTCTGTCGCGCCCGCCTCCTCCCACCGCGTCCTCCCACCCTATGTGCCGCCCGCCTCTTCCCACCGCGTCCTTCGAGCCCCTGCCCCGCCCACCGCCTCGCACCCCCTGTCCAACCCGCCTCCTCCATGTCCCTGCGTCCCCGCGCCCATATCCTCCCACCGCGTCCTCCAACCCCCTGTCCCGCCCGCCTCCTCCCACCTTCTGCCGCGCCTGTATCCTCCCACCGCGCCTGTATCCTCCCACCGCGTCCTCCCACCCCCATTCCCGCTCGCCTCCTCCCACCGCGTTTTCCCACTAGCTCTCCCGCGGCCTCCTCCCACCGCGTCCTCCCACCCCCCACCCCCGTCCCTCTCGACTCTTCCCAACTTCTGCCGCGCCTATACCCCGCCCACCTTTTCCCACCGCGTCCTCCCACCTCCTGTCCCGTCCGCCTCCTCCCACCACCTGCCGCGCCTATATCTTTCCACCGCGTCCTCCCACCCCCATTCCCACTCGCCTCATCCCACCGTGTCCTCCCACCCCCTGTCCCGTCCGCCTGCTCCCACCACCTGCCCTGCCTATATCTTTCCACCGCGTCCTCCCACGCCCATTCCCACTCGCCTCCTCCCACCGCGTCCTCCCACCCCCTGCCCCGCCCGCCTCATCCCACGGCGTCCTCCCACTCCCTATCACGCTCGCTTCCTCCCATCGCGTGCTCCCACCGCCTGTCCCGCTCGCCTCCTCCCACCACGTCCTCCCACCCCCTGCCCCGCCCGCCTCTTCCCACCTACAGTCCTGCTCGCCACCTCCCACCGCGTTCTCCCACTCCTTGTCCCGCCCGCCTCCTCCCACCCGCTGTCCCGCCCGCCTCCTCCCA
The DNA here is from genome assembly GCA_964019135.1 of Arenicola marina. Classification (NCBI taxonomy): domain Eukaryota; kingdom Metazoa; phylum Annelida; class Polychaeta; family Arenicolidae; genus Arenicola; species Arenicola marina. The sequence continues at coordinate 55,499 of CAXHSH010000207.1, forward strand.
CCACCCCCAATCCCGCTCGCCTCCTCCCACCGCGTTCTCCCACTCCCTGTCCCGCCCGCCTCCTCCCACCCCCTGTCCCGCCCGCCTCCTCCCACCGCCTCCTCCCACCCCCTGTCCCGTCCGCCTCCTCCCACCACCTGCCAAGCCTATATCTTTCCACCGCGTCCTCCCACCCCCATTCCCACTCGCCTCATCCCACCACGTCTTCCCACCCACTGTCCCGCTCGCATCCTCCCACCGCGTCCTCCCACCCCCTGTCCCGCCCGCCTCCTCCCACCGCGTCCTTCCACTCCGTCCCGCCCGCCTCCTCCCACTACGTCCTCCCACCCCCTGCCCTGCCCGCCTCCTCCCACCCCGTCCTCCTACCACCCGTCCCGCCCGCCTCCTCCCACCGCGTCCTCCCACTCTGTCCCGCCCGCCTCCTCCCACTACGTCCTCCCACCCCCAGTCCCGCCCGCCTCCTCCCACCTTCTGCCGCGCCTGTATCCTCCCACCGCGTCCTCCCACCCCCATTCCCGCTCGCCTCCTCCCACCGCGTTCTCCCACTAGCTGTCCCGCCGGCCTCCTCCCACCGCATCCTCCCACCCCCTGTCCCGCCCGCCTCCTCCCAACTTCTGCCGCGCCTATGTCCTCCCACCGCGTCATCCCACCCCCATTCCCGCTCGCCTCCTCCCACCGCGTTCTCCCACTAGCTGTCCCGCCGGCCTCCTCCCACCGCGTCCTCGCACCCCCTGTCCCGCTCGCCTCCACCCACCGCGTCCTCCCACCCCCTGCCCCGCCCGCCTCATCCCACGGCGTCCTCCCACTCCCTGTCACGCTCGCCTCCTCCCATCGCGTGCTCCCACCCCTTGTCCCGCTCGCCTCCTCCCACCACGTCCTCCCACCCCCTGTCCCGCTCGCCTCGTCTCACCACGTCCTCCCACTCGGTGTCACGCCCGCCTCCTCCCACCACGTTCTCCCACCCCCTGTCCCGCCCGCCTCTTCCCACCTACAGTCCTGCTCGCCACCTCCCAGCGCGTCCTCCTATCCCATGTCCCGCCCGCCTCCTCCCACCACCCCCATTCCCGCTCGTCTCCTCCCACCGCGTCCTCCCACCCCCTGTCCCGCCCGCGTCCTCCCACCCCCTGTCCCGCTCGCCTCCTCCCAACTTCTGCCGCGCCTATATCCTCCCACCGCGTCCTCCCACCCCCTGTCCCGCCCACCTCCTCCCACTCCGTCCCGCCCGCCTCCTCCCACTACGTCCTCCCACCCCCTGCCCCGCCCGCCTCCTCCCACCGCGTCCTCCCATCCCCCGTCCCGCGCGCCTCCTGCCACCGCGTCCTCCCACTCCGTCCCGCCCGCCTCCTCCCACCTTCTGCCGCGCTTGTATCCTCCCACCGCGTCCTCCCACCCCCATTCCCTCTCGACTTCTCCCACCGCGTTTTCCCACTAGCTGTCCCGCCGGCCTCCTCCCACCGCGTCCTCCCACCCCCTTTCCCGCCCGCCTCCTCCCAACTTCTGCTGCGCCTATATCCCCCCCCCGCCCCCGGCGTCATCCCACCCCCATTCCCGCTCGCCTCCTCCCACCGCGTTCTCCCACTAGCTGTCCCGCCGGCCTCCTCCCACCGCGTTCTCGCACCCCCTGTCCCGCCCGCCTCCTCCCACCTCGTAATCGCACCTCATCACCGGCCCGCCTCCTCCTACCGCGTTTTCCAACCTCCTGCCGCGCCCATATCCTCCCACTCTCTGTCCCGGGGCCCCCTGTCCCGCCCGCCTTTTTCCACCTACAGTCCCGCTCGCCACCTCCCACCATGTCCTCCCACCCCCTGTCCCGTGCGCCTGCTCCCACCTACAATACCGCTCGCCACCTCCCACCGCGTCCTCCCATCCCATGTCCCGCCCGTCTCCTCCCACACCCTGTCCCGCCCGCCTCCTCCCACCTCCTGCCGCGCCCATATCCTCCCAACGCGTCCTCCCACCCCCTGTCTCGCGCGCTTGCTCCCACCCCCAGTCCCGCCCGTCTCTTCCTTCCGCGTCCTCCCACTCCCTGTCCTGCCCGCCTCCCTCCACCATGCCCTCCCACTCCCTGTCCCGCCCGCCTCCTCCCAACCCCGGTCCCGCTCGCCTCCTCCCACCACGTCCTCCCAACCCCTGTCCCGCCCACCTCCTCCCACCGCGTCCTCCCACCCCCTGTCCCGTCCGCCTCCTCCCACCACCTGCCGCGCCTATATCTTCCCACCGCGTCCTCCCACCCCCATTCCCACTCGCCTCATCCTACCACGTCTTCCCACCCACTGTCCCGCTCGCCTCCTCCCACCGCGTCCTCCCACCCCCTGTCCCGCCCGCCTCCTCCCACCGCGTCCTCCCACCCCCTGTCCCACCCGCCTCATCCCACGGCGTCCTTCCACTCCCTGTCACGCTAGCCTCCTCCCACCACGTCCTCCCACCCCCTGTCCCGCCCGCCTTCTCCCACCGCGTCTGAATGGCTTCAAGAAGTTTGTTTAGATTGGCACCTAAAAGTTTGTCAAGAATGACATCTAGAAGTTTGCCAAGAATGGCACCAGGAAAATTTGTCAAGAACGGCAAAAGGAAGTTTATCAAGAATGGCATCATAAAGTTAGCATAGAATGTCATCAAGAAATTTGTCAAGAATGGCTTCAAGAAGTGTGCCTAGAATGGAACCAAGAAATTTGTCAAGAATGGCTTAAAGAAGTTTGTTTAGAATGCCTTCAAGAAGTTTACCTAGAATGGCCGCAAAAAGTTTGTCACGAACAGCTCCAAGAAGTTTTTCAAGAGTGGCATCAAAAAGTTAGTGTAGAATATCATCAGGAAGTTTTCCAAGAATGGCTTCAAGAAATTTGCATAGAATGACACCAAGAAGTTTGTCAAGAATGGAAAAATAAAGTTTGTCAAGAATGGCATCAAAAAGTTAGTGTAGAATGTCATCAAGATGTTTCCCAAGAATGGCTTGAAGAAGTTTGCCTAGAATGGCACCAACAAGTCTGTCAAGAATGGCTCCAAGAAGTTTGTCAAAAATGGTAACTAGATGTTTGTCAAGAATGGCACCCAAAAGTTTGTCAAGAATGGCACCCAAAAGTTTGTCAAGAATGGCATCAAGAAGTTTGTCCAGAATGACACCAAAACGTTTGTCAAGAATGACATTAAAGAGTTTTTGTAGCATGGCATCAAAAAGGTAGTGTAGAATGTCATCAAGAAGTAGTCAAGAATGGCATTAAGAAGTTTGGCAAGAATGGCACCAAAAAAATTGTCAAGAACGGCAAGAGGAAGTTTTTCAAGAATGGCATCAAAAAGTTAGTGTAGAATGTCATCAAGAAGTTTGTCAAGAATGGTATCAAAAAGTTTGTTTAGAATGCCTTCAAGTTTGCCTAGAATGGCCCAAAAAAGTTTGTCAAGAATGGCTCCAAGAAGTTTTTGTAGAATGGCATCAAAATGTTAGTGTAGAATGGCATCAAAATGTTAGTGTAGAATGTCATCAAGATACTTGTCAAGAAAGACACCAAAAGGTTTGTCACGAATAAAATCAAAAAGTTAGTGTAAAATGTCATCAAGAAGTTTTTGTAGAATGGCATCAACAAGTTTGTCACGAATGGCTTCAACAAGATTGTTTAGAATGGCACCAAGAAGTTTGTCAAGAATGGCTCCAAGAAGTTTGACAAAAATGGTAACTAGAAGTTTGTCAAGAATGGCAACTAGAAGTTTGTTTAGAATGGCACCAAAAAGTTTGTCAAGAGTGGCTCCAAGAAGTTTGTCAAAAATGGTAACTAGAAGTTTGTCAAGAATGGCAACAAGAAGTTTGTTAAGAACGGCAACAAGAAGTTTGCCAAGAAGGGTATCAAGAAGTTTTTCAAGAATGACACCCAAAAGTTTGTCAAGAATGACTTCAAGAAGTTTGTCAAGAATGGCATCAAGAAGTTTGTCAAGAATGACACCAAACAGTTTGTCAAGAATGACATTATATAGTTTTTGTAGAATGGCATCAAAAAGTTAGTGTATAATGTCATCAAGAAGTTAATCAAGAATGGCTTCAAGAAGTTTGCTTAGAATGCATTCAAGAAGTTTGCCTAGAATGGCCCCAAAAAGTTTGTCAAGAATGGCTGCAAGAAGTTTTTGTAGAATATCATCAAGAAGTTTGTCAAAAATGACATCAAGAAGTTTGTCAAGAAAGACACCAAAAGGTTTGTCAAGAATGAAATCAAGAAGTTTGTCAAGAATGACATCAAGAAGTTTTTGCAGAATGGCACCAAAAAGTTTGTCACGAATGGCTTCAAAAAGTTTGTTTAGAATGGCACCAAGAAGTTTGTCAGGAAAGGGCACAAGAAGTTTGTCAAGAATGATATCAATACGTTTTTGTAGCATGGCTTCAAAAAATTAGTGTAGAATGTCATTAAGAAGTTTGCCTAGAATGGCACCAAAAATTTGTCAAGAATGGCAAAAAGTAGTTTGTCAAGAATGGCATCAAAAAGTTTGCCTAGAATGGCGCCAACAAATTTGTCGAAAATGGCTCCAAGAAGTTTGTCAAGAATGGCATCAAGACGTTTGTCAATAATAATACAAACAAGTTTGCCAAGAATGGCAAAAAGAAGTTTGTCAAGAATGGCATCAAAAAGTTTGCCTAGAATGGCGCCAACAAATTTGTCGAAAATGGCTCCAAGAAGTTTGTCAAAAGTGGCATCAAGAAGTTTGTCAAGAATAGCAACAAGAAGTTTGCCAAGAATGGTATCAAGAAGTTTATCAAGAATGGCTTCAAAAAGTTTGCCTAGAATGGCGCCAACAAATTTGTCGAAAATGGCTCCAAGAAGTTTGTCAAAAATGGCACCAAGAAGTTTGTCAAGAATAGCAACAAGAAGTTTGCCAAGAATGGTATCAAGAAGTTTATCAAGAATGACACCAACCAGTTTGTCAAGAATGACATTAAAGAGTTTTTGTAGAATGGCATCAAAATATTAGTGTAGAATGCCATCAAGTAGTATGTCAAAAATGACATCAAGAAGTTTGCCATGAATGGCACCAACAAATTTGTCAAGAACGGCAAAAGGAAGTTTGCCAAGAATGGCATCAAGAAGTTAGTGTAGAATGTCATCAAGAAATTTGTCAAGAATGGCTTCAAGAATTTGCCTAGCATGGCGCCAAGACGTTTCTCAAAAATGGCTTCAAGCAGTTTGTCAAGAATGGCTCCAAGAAGTTTGTCAAGAATGGCTCAAAGAAGTTTGCCAAGAATGGCTCCAAAAAGTTTGTCAAGAATGGCTCCAAGATGTTTGTCAAGAATAGCACCAAAACGTTTGTCAAGAATGGCTTCAAGAAGTTTGTCAAGAATGGCATCAAGTAGTTTGTCAAGAATGACACCAAACAGTTTGGCAAGAATGACATTATAGAGTTTTTGTAGAATGGCATCAAAAAGTTTGTGTAGAATGTCATCAAGAAGTTTGTCAAGAATGGCATCAAAAAGTTAGTGTATAATGTCATCAAGAAATTTGTCAAAAATGGCTTCAAGAATGTTGCCTAGAATGGCCCCAAAAAGTTTGTCAAGAATGGCTGCAAGAAGTTTTTGTAGAATGGCATCAAGAAGTTTGTCAAAAATGACATCAAGAAGTTTGTCAAGAAAGACACCAAAAGGTTTGTCAAGAATGAAATCAAGAAGTTTGTCAAGAATGACATCAAGAAGTTTTTGCAGAATGGCATCAAAAAGTTTGTCACGAATGGCTTCAAAAAGTTTGTTTAGAATGGCACCAAGAAGTTTGTCAGGAAAGGGAACAAGAAGTTTGTCAAGAATGATATCAATAAGTTTTTGTAGCATGGCTTCAAAAAATTAGTGTAGAATGTCGTCAAGAAGTTTGCCTAGAATGGCGCCAACAAATTTGTCGAAAATGGCTCCAAGAGGTTTGTCAAGAATGGCATCAAGACGTTTGTCAATAATAATACAAACAAGTTTGCCAAGAATGGCAAAAAGAAGTTTGTCAAGAATGGCATCAAAAAGTTTGCCTAGAATGGCGCCAACAAATTTGTCGAAAATGGCTCCAAGAAGTTTGTCAAAAATGGCATCAAGAAGTTTGTCAAGAATAGCAACAAGAAGTTTGCCAAGGATGGTATCAAGAGGTTTATCAAGAATGGCTTCAAAAAGTTTGCCTAGAATGGCGCCAACAAATTTGTCGAAAATGGCTCCAAGAAGTTTGTCAAAAATGGCATCAAGAAGTTTGTCAAGAATAGCAACAAGAAGTTTGCCAAGAATGGTATCAAGAAGTTTATCAAGAATGACACCAACCAGTTTGTCAAGAATGACATTAAAGAGTTTTTGTAGAATGGCATCAAAATATTAGTGTAGAATGCCATCAAGTAGTATGTCAAAAATGGCATCAAGAAGTTTGCCATGAATGGCGCCAAAAAATTTGTCAAGAACGGCAAAAGGAAGTTTGCCAAAAATGGCATCAAAAAGTTAGTGTAGAATGTCATCAAGAAATTTGTCAAGAATGGCTTCAAGAAGTTTGCCTAGCATGGCGCCAAGAAGTTTCTCAAAAATGGCTTCAAGCAGTTTGTCAAGAATGGCTCCAAGAAGTTTGTCAAGAATGGCTCAAAGAAGTTTGCCAAGAATGCCTCCAAAAAGTTTGTCAAGAATGGCAACAGAAAGTCAGTGTGGAATGTCATCAAGAAGTTTGTCAAGAATGGCTTGAAGAAGTTTGCCCTCGAATGGCACCAAAATGTTTGTCAAGAATGGCTCCAAGATGCTTGTCAAGAATGGCACCAAAACGTTTGTCAAGAATGGCTTCAAGAAGTTGTCAAGAATGACACCAAAAAGTTTGTCAAGAATGACACCAAAAAGTTTGTGAAAAATGACACCAAAAAGTTTGTCAAGAATGACGTCAAGTGTCTGCCACGCCCTCTCCAGGTCATGACATACCCAGCCCCACGGACTCGGCCAGTGGTCTGCCACGCCCTCTCAAAGGCATGACATACACTGCCCCTCACACTGGGCCAGTGGTCTGCCCCGCCCACTCACGGTCATGACAAACCCAGCCCCTCACATTCAGCCAGTGGTCTGCCACACTCTCGCAGGGGCATGACTTACCCAGCCCCACACACTCGGCCAGTGGTCTGCCACGCCCTCTCTCGATCATGACCTACCCAGCCCCTCACACTCAGCCAGTGGTCTGCCACGCCCTCTCACGGTCATGACATACCGAGCCCACACTCTCGGCCAGTGGTTTGCCATGCCCTCTCACGGTCATTACATACCCAGCCTCACACACTGGGCCAGTGGGATGCCACGCCCTCTCACATGCATGATATACACTGCCCCTCATAATCGGCCAGTGGTCTGCCACGCCCTCTCACGGTCAAAACATACCCAGCCCCACAAAATCGGCCAGAGGTCTGCCACGCCCTCTCACGGGCATGACATACAGTGCCCCTCACACTCGGCCAGTGGTCTGCCACGCCCTCTGACGGTCATGACATGCACTGACCATCATACGCGGCCAGTGGTCTGCCACGCCCTCTCACGGGCATGACATACCCAGTCCCACACACTCGGTGAGTGGGATGCCACTCCTTTTCACGGTCATGGCATACCCAGCCCCACACAGTCGGCCAGTGGTCTGCCACTCCTTTTCACGGTCATGGCATACCCAGCCCCACACAGTCGGCCAGTGGTCTGCCACTCCTTTTTACGGGCATGGCATACCCAGCCCCACACACTCGGCCAGTGGTCTGCCACGCCCTCTCATGGTCATGAATGGCTTGAAGAAGTTTGCCTCGAATGGCACCAACAAGTTTGTCAAGAATGGCTCCAAGATGTTTGTCAAGAATGGCACCAACACATTTGTCAAGAATGGCTTCAAGAAGTTGTCAAGAATGACACCAAAAAGTTTGTCAAGAATGACACCAAAAAGTTTGTCAAGAATGACACCAAAACGTTTGTCAAGAATGACGTCAAGTGTCTGCCACGCCCTCTCCAGGTCATGACATACCCAGCCCCACTGACTCGGCCAGTGGTCTGCCACGCCGTCTCAAAGGCATGACATAGTTACACTGCCCCTCACACTCGGCCAGTGGTCTGCCCCGCCCACTCACGGTCATGACAAACCCAGCCCCTCACATTCAGCCAGTGGTCTGCCACGCTCTCGCACGGGCATGACATACACTGCCCCGCGCACTCTGCCAGTGTTCGGCCACGCCCTCGCATGGGCATGACATACAGTGCCCCACACACTCGGCCAGTGGTCTGCCACGCCCTCTGACGGTCATGACATGCACTGACCATCAAACGCGGCCAGTGGTCTGCCACGCCCTCTCACGGGCATGACATACCCAGTCCCACACACTCGGTGAGTGGGATGCCACTCCTTTTCACGGTCATGGCATACCCAGCCCCACACAGTCGGCCAGTGGTCTGCCACTCCTTTTCACGGTCATGGCATACCCAGCCCCACACAGTCGGCCAGTGGTCTGCCACTCCTTTTCACGGTCATGGCATACCGAGCCCAACACAGTCGGCCAGTGGTCTGCCACGCCCTCGCACGGGCATGGCATACCCAGCCCCACACACTCGGCCAGGGGTCTGTCAGGCCCTCTCACGGTCATGACATACCCAGCCCCACACAATCGGCCAGTGATCTGCCACGCCGTCTCACGGGCATGACACACACTGCCCTCACACTCGGCGAGTGGTCTGCCACGACCACTCACGGTCATGACATACCCAGCGACTCACACTCGGCCAATGGTCTGCCAGGCCCTCTCACGGTCAAAACATACCCAGCCCCACACAATCGGCCAGTGGTCTGCCACACCCTCTCACGGGCATGACATACACTGCCCCTCACACTCTGCCAGTGGTCTGCCACGCCCTTCACATGCATGACATCCACTACCCAACACAGTCGGCCAGTGGTCTGCCACGCCCTCTCACGGGCATGGCATACCCAGCCCCACACACTCGGCCAGTGGTCTGCCACTCCTTTTCACTATCATGGCATAACCAGCCCCACACAGTCGGCCAGTGGTCTGCCACGACTTCTCACGGTCATGACATGACCAGCCACTCACACTCGGCCAATGGTATGCCAGGCCCTCTCACGGTCAAAACATACCCAGCCCCACACAATCGGCCAGTGGTCTGCCACACCCTCTCACGGGCATGACATACACTGCCCCTCACACTCTGAAAGTGGTCTGCCACGCCCTTCACATGCATGACATCCACTACCCAACACAGTCGGCCAGTGGTCTGCCACGCCCTCTCACGGGCATGGCATACCCAGCCCCACACACTCGGCCAGTGGTCTGCCACTCCTTTTCACGGTCATGGCATAACCAGCCCCACACAGTCGGCCAGTGGTCTGCTACGCCCTCTCACGGGCATGGCATGCACAGCCCCACAAACTTGGATAGTGGTCTGCCACGCCCTCTCACGGTCAAGACATACCAACCCCACACAATCGGCCAGTGGTCTGCCACGCCCTCTCATCATCATGGCATACTCAGCCCCTCACACTCGGCCAGTGGTCTTCAACGCCGTCTCTCGGTTTTGACATACGCAGCCCCACACATTCGGCCAGTGGTTTGCCACGCCCTCTCTCGGTCATGACATACCCAGCCTAACACATCCGGCCAGGGGTCTGCCACGCCCTCTCTCGGTCATGACATACCCAGCCCCACACACCCGGCCAGGGGTCTGCCACACCCTCGCACGGGCACGACATACCCAGCCCCACACACTCGGCAAGTGGTATGTCACGCCCTCTCAAAGGCATGACACACACTGCCCCTCACACTCGGCCAGTGGTCTGCCACGCCCTCTCACGGTCATGACATACCCAGCCCCCACACAATCGGCCAGTGGTCTGTCACGCCCTCTCAAGGTCATGACTTACCCAGCCCCACACACTCCCCCCGGGATTTGCCACACCCTCGCACGGGCACGACATACCCAACCCCACACACTCGGTCAGTGGTCTGTCACGCCCTCTTAAAGGCATGACAGACACTGCCCCTCACACTCGGCCAGTGGTCTCCCACGCCCTCTCACGGTCATGACATACCCTCACACTCGGCCAATGGTATGCCAGGCCCTCTCACGGTCAAAACATACCCAGCCCCACACAATCGGCCAGTGGTCTGCCACGCCCTCTCAAGATCATGACCTCCCGAGCCCCACACACTCCCCCATCGGTTTGCCACACCCTCTCACGGGCATGACATACACTGCCCCTCACTCTCGGCCAGTGGTCTGCTATGGCCTCTCACGGTCATGACATACCGAGCCCCACACACTCGGCCAGTGGTCTGCCACGATCTCTCACATGCATGACATACACTGCCCCTCACACTCTGCCAGTGGTCTGCCACGCCCTTCACATGCATGACATCATCTACCCAACACAGTCGGCCAGTGGTCTGCCACGCCCTCTCACGGGCATGGCATACCCAGCCCCACACACTCGGCCAGTGGTCTGCCACTCCTTTTCGCTATCATGGCATAACCAGCCCCACACAGTCGGCCAGTGGTCTGCCACGCCCTCTCGGTCATTACATACCCAGCCTCACACACTCGGCTAGTGGTATGCCACGCCCTCTCACGGTCATGACATGCAGTGCCCCTCACACTCGGCCAGGGGTATGTCAAGCCCTCTAGGGCCATGATATACCGAGCCCCACACATTCGGCCAGTGGTCTGCCACGCCGCCTTACGGTCATGACATACTCAGCCCCACACACTCGGCCAGTGGGATGCCACGCCCTCTCACATGCATGACATACACTGCACCTCACACTCGGCCAGTGGGAAGCCACGCCCTCCCATGGTCATGGCATACCCAGCCCCACACAATCGTCCAGTGGCCTGCCACGCCCACTCAAGGTCATGACTTACCCAGCCCCACACACTCCCTCAGGGGTTTGCCACACCCTCGCACGGGCACGACATACCCAGCCCCACACACTCGGCCAGTGGTCTGCCACGCCGCCTTACGGTCATGACATACCCAGCCCCACACACTCGACCAGTGGGATGCCACTCCTCACGGTCATGGCATAACCATCCCCACACAGTCGGCCAGTGGTATGCCACGCCTTCTCACGGTCATGACATGCACTGACCATCACACGCGGCCAGTGGTCTGCCACGCCCTCTCACAGGCATGACATACCCAGTCCCACACACTCGGCCAGTGGTCTGCCACGCCCTCTCATGGTCATGGCATATCCAGCCCCACACACTGGGCCAGTGGTCTGCAAGGCCCTCTCAGGTTCAAGACATACCCAGCCCCACACAATCGGCCCGTGGTCTGCCACGCCTTCTCATGGTCATGGCATACCAAGCCCCACACGTCCGGCCAGTGGTCTGTCACGCCCTCTCGGTCATTACATACCCAGCCTCACGCACTCGGCCAGTGGTATGCCACGCCCGCTCACATGCATGACATGCAGTGCCCCTCACACTCGGCCAGTGGTCTGTCAAGCCCTCTCACGGCCATGATATACTGAGCCCCACACACTCGGCCAGTGGTCTGCCACGCCGCCTTACCGTCATGACATACCCAGCCCCACACACTCGGCCAGTGGGATGCCACGCCCTCTCACATGCATGACATACACTGCACCTCACACTCGGCCAGTAGGAAGCCACGCTCTCTCACGGTCAAGACATACCAACCCCACACAATCGGCCAGTGGCCTGCCACTCCTAACGGTCATGGCATAACCATCCCCACACAGTCGGCCAGTGGTCTGCTACGCCCTCTCACGGGCATGGCATGCACAGCCCCACAAACTTGGATAGTGGTCTGCCACGCCCTCTCACGGTCAAGACATACCAACCCCACACAATCGGCCAGTGGTCTGCCACGCCCTCTCATCATCATGGCATACTCAGCCCCTCACACTCGGCCAGTGGTCTTCAACGCCGTCTCTCGGTTTTGACATACGCAGCCCCACACATTCGGCCAGTGGTTTACCACGCCCTCTCTCGGTCATGACATACCCAGCCTAACACATCCGGCCAGGGGTCTGCCACGCCCTCTCTCGGTCATGACATACCCAGCCCCACACAACCGGCCAGGGGTCTGCCACACCCTCGCACGGGCACGACATACCCAGCCCCACACACTCGGCAAGTGGTATGTCACGCCCTCTCAAAGGCATGACACACACTGTCCCTCACACTCGGCCAGTGGTCTGCCACGCCCTCTCACGGTCATGACATACCCAGCCCCCACACAATCGGCCAGTGGTCTGTCACGCCCTCTCAAGGTCATGACTTACCCAGCCCCACACACTCCCCCCGGGATTTGCCACACCCTCGCACGGGCACGACATACCCAACCCCACACACTCGGTCAGTGGTCTGTCACGCCCTCTTAAAAAGGCATGACAGACACTGCCCCTCACACTCGGCCAGTGGTCTCCCACGCCCTCTCACGGTCATGACATACCCTCACACTCGGCCAATGGTATGCCAGGCCCTCTCACGGTCAAAACATACCCAGCCCCACACAATCGGCCAGTGGTCTGCTACGCCCTCTCAAGATCATGACCTCCCGAGCCCCACACACTCCCTCATCGGTTTGCCACACCCTCTCACGGGCATGACATACACTGCCCCTCACTCTCGGCCAGTGGTCTGCTATGGCCTCTCACGGTCATGACATACCGAGCCCCACACACTCGGCCAGTGGTCTGCCACGATCTCTCACATGCATGACATACACTGCCCCTCACACTCTGCCAGTGGTATGCCACGCCCTCTCTCGGTCACGACATACCCAGCCCCACTCGGCCAGTAATCTGCCACGCCCTCTCACGGTCATGCCATACCGAGCTCCACACACACGGCTAGCTGTCTGCCACACCCTCTCACGGGCATGATATACACTGCCCCTCACACTCGGGCAGTGGCCTGCCACTCCCTCTCACGGTCATGACATGCCCAGCCCAACACATTCGGCCAGTGGTCCGCCACGCCCTCTCACGGGCATAACATACACTAACCCTCACACTCGGCCAGTGGTCTGCCACGCCCTCTCACGGTCATGACTTACCCAGCCACACACACCCGGCCAGCTGTCTGCCACACCCTCTCACGGGCATGACATACACTGCCCCTCACACTCGGGCAGTGGTTGCCACGCCCTCTCACGGTCATGACATGCCCAGCCCCACACATTCGGCCAGTGGTCCGCCACGCCCTCTCACGGGCATCACATACACTAACCATCACACTCGGTCAGTGGTCTGCCACGCCCTCTCATGGTCATGACTTACCCAGCCCCACACATCCGGCCAGCTGTCTGCCACACCCTCTCACGGGCATGACATACACTGCCCCTCACACTAGCCCAGTGGTCTGCCACGCCCTCTCACGGCCATGACATGCCCAGCAACACACATTCGGCCAGTGGTCCGCCACGCCCTCTCACGGGCATAACATGCACTAACCATCACACTCGGCCAGTGGTCTGCCACGCCCTCTCACGGCCATGACTTACCCAGCCCCACACAATCGGCCAGTGGTCTGCCACGCCCTCCCATGGTCATGGCATACCCAGCCCCACACAATCTGCCAGTGGTCCGCCACGCCCTCTCACGGGCATAACATGCACTAACCATCACACTCGGCCAGTGGTCTGCCACGCCCTCTCATGGGCATGACTTACCCAGCCCCACACAATCTGCCAGTGGTCTGCCACGCACTCTCAAGGTCATGACTTACCCAGCCCCACACACTCCCCCAAAGATTTGCCACACCCTCGCACGGGCACGACATACCCCAGCCCCACACACTCGGCCAGTGGGCTGTCACGCCCGCTCAAAGGCATGACACACACTGCCCCTCACACTCGGCCAGTGGTCTGCCACGCCCTCTCACGGTCATGCCATACCCATCCCCTCACACTCGGCCAATGGTCTGCCAGGCCCTCTCACGGTCAAAACATACCCAGCCCCACACAATCGGCCAGTCGTCTGCCACGCCCTCTCATGGTCATGGCATACCCAGCCCCACACAATCGGCCAGTCGTCTGCCACGCCCTCTCAAGGTCATGACTAACCGAGCCCCACACACTCCCCCACCGGTTTGCAACACCCTCTCACGGGTATGACATACACTGCCCCTCACACTCGGCCAGAGGCCTGCTATGCCCTCTCACGGTCATGACATACCGAGCCCCACACACTCGGCCAGTGGTCTGCCACGATCTCTCACATGCATGACATACACTGCCCCTCACACTCGGCCAGTGGGATGCCACGCCCTCTCACGGTCATGACATACACTGCCCCTCACACTCGGCCAGTGGTCTGTCAAGCCCTCTAGGGCCATGATATACCCACACACTTGGCCAGTGGTCTGCCACGCCCTCTCTCGGTCACAACATACCCAGCCCCATTCGGCCAGTGATCTGCCACGCCCTCTCACGGTCATGCCAAACCGAGCTCCACACACACGGCCAGTGGTCTGCCACGCCCTCTCACGGTCATGCCATACCCATCCCCTCACACTCGGCCAATGGTCTGCCAGGCCCTCTCACGGTCAAAACATACCCAGCCCCACACAATCGGCCAGTCGTCTGCCACGCCCTCTCATGGTCATGGCATACCCAGCCCCACACAATCGGCCAGTCGTCTGCCACGCCCTCTCAAGGTCATGACTAACCGAGCCCCACACACTCCCCCACCGGTTTGCTACACCCTCTCACGGGTATGACATACACTGCCCCTCACACTCGGCCAGAGGCCTGCTATGCCCTCTCACGGTCATGACATACCGAGCCCCACACACTCGGCCAGTGGTCTGCCACGATCTCTCACATGCATGACATACACTGCCCCTCACACTCTGCCAGTGATCTGCCACGCCCTCTCACGGTCATGCCAAACCGAGCTCCACACACACGGCCAGTGGTCTGCCACGCCCTTCACATGCATGACATGCACTGCCCCTCACACTCGGCCAGTGGTCTGCCACGCCCTCTCACGGGCATAACATACACTAACCGTCACACTCGGCCAGTGGTCTGCCACGCCCTTTCACGGTCATGACATGCCCAGCCCCACACACTCCCCCCGGGGTTTGCCACACCCTCGCACGGGCACGACATACCCAGCCCCACACACTCGGTCAGTGGTCTGTCACGCCCTCTCAAAGGCATGACACACACTGCCCCTCACACTCGGCCAGTGGTCTTCCACGCCCTCTCACGATCATGACATACCCTCTCACTCGGCCAATGGTATGCCGGGCCCTCTCACGGTCAAAACATACCCAGCCCCACACAATCGGCCAGTGGTCTGCCACGCCCTCTCAAGATCATGACCTCCCGAGCCCCACACACTCCCCCACCGGTTTGCCACACCCTCTCACGGGCATGACATACACTGCCCCTCACACTCGGCCAGAGGTCTGCTATGGCCTCTCACGGTCATGACATACCGAGCCCCACACACTCGGCCAGTGGTCTGCCACGATCTCTCACATGCATGACATACACTGTCCCTCACACTCTGCCAGTGGTATGCCACGCCCTCTCTCGGTCACGACATACCCAGCCCCACTCGGCCAGTAATCTGCCACGCCCTCTCACGGTCATGCCATACCGAGCTCCACACACACGGCCAGCTGTCTGCCACACCCTCTCACGGGCATGATATACACTGCCCCTCACACTCGGGCAGTGGTCTGCCACGCCCTCTCACGGTCATGACATGCCCAGCCCGACACATTCGGCCAGTGGTCCGCCACGCCCTCTCACGGGCATAATATACACTAACCATCACACTCGGCCAGTGGTCTGAAACGCCCTCTCACGGTCATGACTTACCCAGCCCCACACACCCGGCCAGCTGTCTGCCACACCCTCTCACGGGCATGACATACTCTGCCACGCCCTCTCACGGTCATGACATGCCCAGCCCCACACATTCAGCCAGTGGTCCGCCACGCCCTCTCACGGGCATAACATACACTAACCATCACACTCGGCCAGTGGTCTGCCACGCCCTCTCACGGTCATGACTTACCCAGCCCCACACATCCGGCCAGCTGTCTGCCACACCCTCTCACGGGCATGACATACACTGCCCCTCACACACGGCCAGTGATTGCCACGCCCTCTCACGGTCATAACATGCCCAGCCCGACACATTCGGCACCAGGATAGAACTTTCGAAAGAAAATAATTATTGAATATCCTGTTGCAACGTGTTTTTTTTCTTCAAAATGGCGGACAAGACCACGAAAATACTCAATATTTTGAAAATTAACACTGATGATTTTTATGTTTATGTATACTTTTTGGGGAATAACGAAGTGCTATTGTCTTAATTGGGGCAACGCATCTGCCATTTTTCCAAGATGGCGGATACGGTCTGTAACAGTACATAACATCTCCAAAACGAAGTGGGATCACTCTATGTAACTCTATGTATTGGTTTTCGTGGTCAAAGAATTCAACAACTTGTCTTCAAGAGCAAGGCGTCTTTAGTTTGCCATAATGACGGCTATTTCAACAATAATACACAATATCTGGAAATCTAAAAGGTGCAGGGGCGTCATTGTGAGGATAACCACATGTACAGTGGTCACAGATCTACAAACAATAGGTTACAGATTTCGAGATCTAGGTTTATTTCGCTCGTATCTCGTAGCTTTGCTCGCAAAAATGCGTGTCAAGTTCGCAACGGAAACCTGAAAGACTTACCCTCTCATTGAGAATCATCCGCGCCCGCCATCACTACGAGTAAATGTTATGGGGTAACTACAAGTAGAACGCCATCCCAGCCAATTGGAGAAACTCTGGTGACAAGGCAGAACCTTCTGAGTGAGGAGGTTTAGGCTGTAGATACAGGGTTTAGGCTACAGAGAAAGAAGTCATCCATAATGGTTCATGTGGCATACTTCGAACCTGCAAAGCTATGGATAGACATCAGAATAACTGTTTTATCCTTGTCCTTGTCAGTTTCCAAGATACTATGGAAATTGCCGCCATAGAAGTCAGGTGTCAAATCTGATTTGACACTATAGCTCAATTTGATTAGCCATGGTGGAATTTCGAACATGTGTGCCAAATTGATGCTTTTACCACAACATGCACGATTGTTTCGCATATGCGCGGGACTATCATCTATTATACGGTAGGGTGGCTTCCGGTGTATTTTACGTTACACGTCGTCTTCAGAGACACCTTATGGCGAGGGTGATAAGTGTGCGTCAACGTCATAGGTAACATTCTCATACGAAAGATTGGGCCAGCTTGATGTTCAGCTAATTTGGCAATAGCTAACATCACCCATAAGTTCATGAGTTCACCCATGAGTTCATAAGTAGGTATATTTAGCAAAATAGAAGCCATCGCGAATATTGTCGTGACCGTCAAATGACGTCACAAAGACATAATAAATAAAAGATACGAAAGTACCGTTAAAAATGCTTCAAGAGAAGCGCTCTTGGCTTCAAACTGGATGTTCATTTAAGCTCCGCCTACAGTGCCCACACTGTCTGTTGAAGGCAGTATTTAGCCCAAATTGCGCTTAAAAGGCCCTTCAGCCGAAATTGGCCCTGACGACTGGTCACGTCACCATTATTACAGCTTCCAAAAGTACTTATGGATTTTCGTCCTCGACCTATGGTCGAATATCTCTTGTTTGTTTGTTACGCAGAGTCTGATTGGCTGGTCTATCCCGAGCACTGACGAGTGCTACCTGATTGGTGGAGTGGACCGGAAGCTGCCTGACTCCCGGGAGCTGCTGAAACAGTTCCAAGCCGGACAGGTTGGTTGGTTAACTGCTGCTTACAAATCGATGGGAGACTGTGTTGATTGGACAAAGGGAAAACGGGACGGACTTGGACAATATTACTCCGATGTGACCATTCATATGGGGCTCTTCTTTTGGTAACATCGTAAAATAAATAAGTTGAGATGAAAAGAACACTAGGCGCGAGCGTGAAGGTTCTCCTAATCTCACCACAGTCATCGAATACATTACGCGAATGTCTTGAGTATAACTTGACAAAATGGATGTCACGGGTTACCATGGAAACACGTGCCATTCTGTTGGGCACCGATAAATGCTTCATGGCTACATTTTACGATATCCTGGAGAGGGACAACAGCCAAAGAACCGGTAAATATCTAGAAAAAGTCGTTTTATTATTGCGATATTCGCGACTTTACTACCAATGACATATGCGTCAGTGATAAATCGCTAATCCCAAGGGATGCACATTCACAGTCTTTTTCATTAATGAATCAGTGTATAATTCAATAGAATATGATTGTTTCAACTCGCATCGTCGATTACTGCACGATGAAACAGTGCATATAGTATGAAATATTTAGCCAAGAGCAAAGAAACAGCCACACAAATTAATCCTTGTCATGCACCACTACACAAAACGTCAAGCTAAAGATTGGCAAGATGGAAAAATGGTAAAAAATCTCCTTGTTTGTTATCCACAGACGGTCGCCAGAAGAGGGAATATTGCTGGTATGTCTGTGTCAACCGTAACGGAGTCCGCGCCTGCTACAAGCGATGCGGCTGAAGTTTCGTCGAATACTGACCATCAAATGGTTCACGTGTCGGCGACATCACTCCATTTATACACAGCTAATGTAATGTAATTGGTACATACTGTAAATTGACATTACATTCTGTTCGTCTTGCCCTGCTGTCTGTTTGTTTTTCTTTGCGTTTAAGGACTATTGAATTCCCTATATCGTAAGAAATATTTAACTGCATCGTCGGCTGGTTAAACTTTAAAAGTTTAACCAGCCGACGATGCAGACATTTCCGAATTTCACTTAAACGTTCCATGTACAGAATATTCCTCCCAGAGAAATAAAGTCATGTGTTACTGAAGCCAAATGTTTGTGTTGAATAAGTTACCATACGGAGTGCGTTGGCTGGGTTGTCCGCTCACACCTCCCGCCCCCAGCCGCCTCCGGCCGATCGCCCGCCCCGCCCCCCCCCCCCCTCCCACCCCCCACTTTCCCTCCGCTGTGCATTCTGGGAAAGCGCATTGTTTGGACACTCCACAAGAGTTGGATTTGAGATACAGTTTAATTTTACATTTCACTCCTGTCCCGCCTTTACGCATTGAACCATAGTGAACATCTGTCGAACATATATTCTCAGTCTGACAACAAATATGCTACTGTTTAGTATTTACTCTGCTACTGGTATCGTGCAATGAATTTTAATCCAGTGTTATTTTGAAATATTATTTCGCTTAACACTAGTTGGAAGACAGAATGTCTTTATTTTCAAAATCTGTGTCAAGAATACAAAATTCAGTCTAAACAACTCTCGATCATTCGTGACCCCCAGTACCGTTGAGGTCAACCTGGAGGTTGGCGGTTTCGGGCTGGCAGAGTGCTTGACTGAGTTTAGTCGAATCGAGCGAATCGGCATGCGATATAGAAGCGCCGCCATTGGAAGTTCACATTATGATATCTACAATCCTATTTAAATTGACTGCTCGTCGATCCAACTTTCAGGGTTGCATGACTCCGCGAAATGGATTATTATCTAAATGCAAGACATGAGTAATACTAGAGCTATACTAGACGCATATTCGCCTCTTGCTGTCCATCTTCTGTTGTTGCAACCGGTCGCGAAATGGATTGTAAATGAGCTAAATGCTAGACGTGAGCAATACGTGAGTGATGCGGAGTGACTTGCGGTAAGTTGGGGGAACGTTTTGTAACATTCATCGATGAGTAAACAAGCATACAATAGACCGATCCATGCTGTCAATCATTCGTTGTCATTGTTGCTTTTATCCAACCATGTGGTGAGAAAAGGTCTTCCACGTGCGTTCTGTGGGACAAGCAAGTCGGACAAACGAAGCAGCACGTCACTTTCTTGTCAGTTTTAGAGATGAGTGTTGCTTACTTGCACCTACCATCGGCCATGAATGTCACCTTCATACGCACGATTAAGGAAAAGGGATTCAAGCGTAGGCGGGGGCTTAGTGTCGGGGTATGGATCGGTCTATTATGGCATTGATTCGATGAAACGCACCACCCGTAATTGCCGAAAATAAATCTGCGGTGTTAACTATGTATCAGATAAGGAATGAGTTGTAGGCCCTTATTGGGATCGAAGAACTTCGAGGCGTAGCCGAGAAGTTGTGAGATCTTATGGAGTATGTGAGCGATGGGTCACTATTGTGACGGAACTATAATGACCCGCTCTGGGAAAATAATGACCTCCTGCTCACGGTCCACGAAACACGACTGCGAGGAAACAATGGAAGTACGCATTAAGTACTAGTTGAAGAACGAGCTGGAGCGCATTGGCCAAAATAAAGCACCAGACGAGATAGCGTGCAGTGCTTTATTTGGGGAATTCGCAACAGCGAGTTCTTTAACGTACTTATAAAATTGTTGTAACGAGGCATTAGTTCTGCTGAGGATTGGCGCGGTTCACCTTTCATGTTTGGATAGAAGAAATCGACCATTGTATCAATCGCGCTGCACAACTTAATACGTGAGTGAGCGCTAGTGGAATGTGGGACGGCGTAGGGGTAGTATACATTTCTTAAATTTTTTTTAAATCCCCAAACTAGGGTCAAGTCCTCCCGTCTAACTTCCCTTAAAAGCAGTATGTTCATTATCGCCAACATACTCGCCGTGTCGCCGTGAATGCAGGCTTCTGGAGTGTGCGTGTTGTTTTCACGTTGGTCGATTGGTTGTATATTCAACACTTATAACCACTTTTGGTCATAATCGCCTCAATGAGAGAAGGAAGGGAGAGTGGAGCCATGTCCCCGGGGGTAATACCCTACTCTTTGCGAAGAAAGACGTGGGATCTTCATCCTGCGCCCACACATACATGGCCACAACGGGGCGCGAACCACCGATATTATTATGTGCAGTTGTATAAGATGTAGAGGTGTAGGTGTGTGGGGTGGAGGGGGGTGGGGGGCGGCGGTCTAGGGTCGGGTGCAAAGGCGTGGACGAATGGCAATATATCTAAAATGTCTAGGGCTGAATTTCTTCTTTTTCCATAAACCAGGGGAATTGGGTATTACTGCGGCGCAAACCGGTTTATAGTCAGACCTGATGCGATTGACAATATATGTTTCTAGTTGTTTCTAGATGGTCAAAGGATGTGATAATCGAACTTCACAATTAGATGTTGTACGTGTAGTACTGAGGAATACTGATAGATATTTTTTTTTTTTTTTTTTTTTTTTTTTTATTCCTTTAGCAACGAGAGCTACATACATATATAAATATATGCAATGCAATTATAGGTCGAGGCCGATAACATAAACAATTATTGATTACTCAAATATGGCAATGTTGAAATAAGGTCTGCGAATATCGTATTAATATGTGCCGGAATATTACATAAAATTATATAATTACATTACAAGATTATATTTTCTCATACAATGCAATATATCTGGATGATTTTCCTGTAAGGATGTCAGCATGATGCTCCATTTGCACCTGTTTCTTGATGAAATATTTACATAATTCGAAATTTAACAGCTTACTCTCCGATAATCTACTTTTGTAGATGTACCATTTAGCCATTACCACAATGAAATTTATACTCAGTACAATAGATCCTTTATCACCAGAAATACCACACAAGACGTCTACTATTGATAGACTCACATGAACATTGTATAATACTGATAGATATACTGGCAGATAGGCAGAAAACCCTTAACAGTTTCACGTCCTTTGTGGTATTGAACTAGGAACACCTTCAGCAAATTTGAAAGAAATCAGGTCAGTTAAGTCAAGTCAGGTGTACCAAATTAGAATAATAACAGGAAACAATTTGGTGTACCACATTGTTTCGGTTCTGTGTGCAAAAATAAAACAAAACTAGGCTGACATAAGCTAGAATCAAACTTGAACTCAACGAAAAGCACTTAACCATGAGAATAATATACTAGTTGTGCGAGAAAATAGATTATGTAGTTATTGTCTCTCAAACTGGAAAGAAATCATCGAGGATGAATCGCACTTTGTAAATTCGTATCCTCTTTACGACAACATCCAACTACGATTTCTACATTGTTGTAAAATAGATGGTCAGGTTGCTTTCAGAAACTTAATGTCCACCAAGAACAGCGATGTGCAACAGAGATTAGCAGCATTTGTTTTATATGCCTTCAAAAGTCATGATATGTATCATAACAGTATTACTGCAGTTTGAATTTTAACACCTGCTTAAATTTGACATTTTTGTGTACTATGGGCCTGAGGCCTTGAAGTGAAATAATAAAGTTCTGTTTAATATCCGCCCTCGACAACATATGCCTACGCACTGCATCAAAGCTCACCTGTCAATCTTGTGACATCATTGGGGAATTTCTAAATAACGCTCAGATGCAATGCTCCCAGAAATAAACTCTAAGAACTGAACATCGCTGGAGATGGCACTGGCGCGTCCATACAGTAGGTAGATTCACTCGACCCGACATGACTCAACGAAGCTGTGCTGGTTGAGACCGTAATATTGACATATTTGTACCATGGATCTAAAGCCATTCATGTTTTTATTAATCGTCTGTTTTTCGAGGTAAAGTGCCATATTCAAAACGTGTGTAAATCATTGCGAAAATAGAATGAAAGAAGGTTGACACTGGTGAGAATCGAACCCGTGCTTCAAGGCAACAGATTATGGGCGCCAACTGTTATACCCTCTTATCTGGTTTGCAAGGTAAGTTTTGTCCACGAAATATATATATGTTTTGACGAAAGTTTACTCGGTGAAAGAAATGTAACTCCTTCACTACCAAACTGCATTCCGTCAACCGAAAAAAAAAATCGTCCCAACCAAGATGATTCGATCCAGCAAGCTACCTTGGTCCCGACCACATGTAATTGCGTTCACCAAAGTGACTTTCGTCTCGATGAAATTGTATTCTGTCCATCAAAATTCATTTGAGGACCAAATATACTTTATAGTAACAGGAAGTCCTTCTGGTTTACTCATTTCTCCTGGCTTCAATAGTTATTCCCGCTACCAGAGCTTAAGGGAGAGTGCGGTAGGGGGGGGGGGGGGTACCGACACTGTGCACTTTGCATGGTCGCAATTAATAATTCAACACCAGCCTTTGTCTTCATTAACATAACTTTATTTCTCTGGACGTAATATGATATACATGGAACGTTTTAAGTGAAATACGGACACACCAAATGTATGCACTATATCCTAGTTTACCACAAACTATTTCTTAAAATACGGGTAATGTGATACTCATGAACTAAATGATGTATGTAGAATGATTCAATTGAAATACAATAGCACATCATGTCAGTTGTTAACATAAAATATGTCCTCAAATAGGTGGGAAAAATAGGTGGGAAAAACTTGGGACTCGGAGAAGCCGACTTTAACAGTGCATGTTCAGGTTCCCAAGGAGGAGGGTTGCAACCCCCTTAACGCCCCCCCCCCCCACCTATATCTGCCCCTGCATTAAGAACAAAGGCGACAGCGGAAGACGAACAAATGTCAATGCACAGTATGCACCATAAATTACATCAGACAGTCGATATCAGCTGTGTATGGATGGAGCGATGTCGCCGACACGTGAAGCAGGTGATGGTCATGCAGTATTCGACGAGACTTCTTCAGCCGCATCGCTTGTAGCAGCGCGGACTCCGTTATGGTTGACACAGACATACCAGCAATACCCCCTCTTCTGGCGACCGTCTGGGGATAACAAACGCAAGGAGACATGGTAATATGAGACATAATTATATAAATATAAAAAAAAAATGTATAATTGATAATTTACTTTACCATTCTTTGGCGGCTAATCCTTTAATGTGACGTTTTCTGTAGTTGTGTATGACAAGGAGAATAATATGTGCTTCATTATCTGCTAATCTATCCACTCATAAATGTCATCTGTATACAGGGTACCAGCTGTTCGACTATCAATTGTCATCTGGCCATATCGTACCCATTTCGTGCACACTTTTTTTTTTATTTTTTTTTGCTTTGAAAAAAGTGGGTACATCAGTTACAGGCACGTACGAGGCGGTGGGTACTAGCTACACACAAATACAAATGAAACAGATGCTAAGAAAATGCAAAAGAAATGCAGCATACAAATACAACATAAGTGGGAAAATTCACAAGTTGGCGAAAAGTTTGCTTTTCTTAGCCCAACAGAACCCCCCTAAGGGCGTGGCAGGTGGGGGCAGGGGGCGTCGGGTGGGGGGTAGGGGATGCTGACGGATTGTTTTTCGATTTTTGTAAAACAGTTTTTGTGCGATTTTTATTCGCTTGTGGGTTATTCTAGTGAAGGTTCGCTTCTTCACAACACAACCACTCAAAGGGCGTGGGAGGGGGTGGGGCTAGGGGGCGTCGGGGTGGGGGGTAGGGGATGCTGACGGATTGTGTTTTCGATTTTTATAACACTGTTTTTGTATGATTTGTGCTGCTCGCTTTTGAGTTATTCTAGTGTAAAGGTTTCCTTTTTTGACGCCACCCAACCCCTAAGGGAATGGGAGGCGGGTAGTGGATGCTGACGGATTTTTTTGGATTGTTTTAAAACGGTTTTTGCATGATTTATTTACTGGTAAGTTATCTGAGTCTGAATGTTTAAAGGTTTGCTTCTTGGACAACACCCGACCTCCCAAGGGGCGATGGAGGGGTTAGTTAGCGTAGGGATGGGGGGAGGGGGATGCCGACGGATTGTTTTTCGATTTTTGTCAAGCAGTTTTTGTGCGATTTTTATTCGCTTATGGGTTATTCTAATCTGAAGGTTTGTTTCTTTGACGCCACCCAATCCACTCAGGGCGTCGGATAGGGATAGGGGCGTGGGGAGGGGGCGTAGGTGTGGGGGTAGGGGATGCTGATGGATTGTTTTTCGATTTTTATAACACTGTTTTTGTATGATTTGTGCTCGCTTTTGGGTTATTCTAGTGTAAAGGTTTCCTTTTTTGACGCCACCCAACCCCTAAGGGCATGGGAGGGGGGTAGGGGATGATGACGGATTTTTTTCGATTGTTTTAAAACAGTTTTAGCATGATTTTTTTACTTGTATGTTATCTGATTCTGAATGTTTAAAGGTTTGCTTCTTGGACAACCCCCGACCCCCAAGGGGCGATGGAGGGGTTAGGGAGCGTAGGGATGGGGGATGCTGACGGATTGTTTTTCGATTTTTGTAAAGCAGTTGTTGTGGGATTTTTATTCGCTTATGGGTTATTCTAATGTAAAGGTTTGTTTCTTTGACGCCACTCAATCCCATAAGGGCGTCGGATGGGGATAGGGGCGGGGGGAGGCGGCGTAGGTGTAGGGGTAGGGGATGCTGATGGATTGTTTTTTTGGATTTTGATAAAACATTTGTTGTGTGAGTTTTGACTTTTGAGCTATTTGAGTCTAAATGTATACATGTTTGCTTCTTGGATCACTATTATCATTGTCATTATCGCTAAATTGCATTCGTCCTGATGCTTTTCATACCGACGTTAATTAAAGATCTATTTCTTTGTGTTACAGCCGCTGCTGCGGAAGCGTGGCACAGGCTTCTTCGGAGCGTGGCAGGAGCCTCTTGTGAGACGGAGCAAGGGCCTTTTCGGGGGCATGGCTGGGTAATTTCCGGATGCAGGACACATGCTTCTTCATCTTGGCGTGGTAAGGCCTCTTTGGTGGCGGAGGTGTGTCAGGATAGGACGCAGCCAGGGGGCAGAAAGACTTACAGGGGAGTGCTATTGATAAGATATGAATAATAATGTTCCATATCACGGGTTCATCAAATGAGCGTAATAGCTCTTGCCAGTGTATACGGAAGAGCCCTTAAGGCGAGTAGGGTGCGTAGGGGCGGGGGGGTGGGGGTGTGCTCGGGTAGGGGTTGCTGACGGATGGGGATTTCGATTTTTGTAAAACGGTTTTTGTGCGATTTTTATTCGCTTGTGGGTTTTTCTAGTGTGAAGGTTTGCTTATTCAACACAACACAATCCTCTAAAGGCCAGGGGTGGGGGGGCGGCTAGGTGGCGTCGAGGGTGGGGGTTAGGGGATGCTGACAGATTGTTTTCGATCTTTTTAAGAACAGTCTGTGTACGATTTTTATTCGTTTGTGAGTTATTCTAGTGCGCAGATTTGCTTTTCTAACCCAACAGAACCCCATATGGGCGTAGCAGGAGGGGGGAGGGGCCGTCGGCTGGGGGGTATGGGATGCTGCCGGATTGTTTTTCGATTTTCGTAAAACAGTTTTTGTGCGATTTTTATTCGCTTGTGGGTTTTTGTAGTGTGAAGGGTTGCTTCTTCAACATAACACAACCCTCTCAGGGCGTGGGAGGGGGTGGGGGCTAGGGGGCGTCGGGTGGGGGTTAGGGGATGCTGACGGATGGGTTTCTCGATTTTGATAAAACAGTTTTTGTGCGATTTTTATTCGCTTGTGGGTTATTCTAGTGTGAAGGTTTGCTTATTCAACACAACACAAGCCCCTAAGGGCATAGGAGGGGGTGGGGGCTATGGGGCGTCGGGGTGGGGGGTTAGGGATGCTGGCGGATTGTTTTTCGATTTTTCTAAAGCAGTGGTTGTGCGATTTCTATTCGCTTGTGGGTTATTCTAGTGTGAAGGTTCGCTTCTTCAACACAGCACGGGCGTGGGAGGGGGTGAGGTCTAGGGGGCGTCGGGGTGGGGGGTAGGGGATGCTGACGGATTGTTTTTCGATTTTTATAACACTGTTTTTGTATGATTTGTGCTCGCTTTTGGGTTATTCTAGTGTAAAGGTTTCCTTTTTTGACGCCACCCAACCCCTAAGGGCATGGGAGGGGGTTAGGGGATGCTGACGGATTTTTTCGATTGTTTTAAAACAGTTTTTGCATGATTTTTTTGCTGGTAAGTTATCTGATTCTGAATGTTTAAAGGTTTGCTTCTTGGACAACACCCGACCTCCAAGGGGCGATGGAGGGGTTAGGGAGCGTAGGGGTGGGGGATGCTGACGGATTGTTTTTCGATTTTTGTAAAGCAGTTTTTGTGCGATTTTTATTCGCTTATGGGTTATTCTAATGTGAAGGTTTGTTTCTTTGACGCCACCCAATCCCATAAGGGCGTCGGATGGGGATAGGGTCGGGGGGAGGGGGCGTAGGTGTGGGGGTAGGGGATGCTGATGGATTGTTTTTTGGATTTTGATTAAACATTTGTTGTGTGACTTTTGACTTTCGAGCTATTTGAGTCTAAATGTATAAATGTTTGCTTCTTGGATCACTATTATCATTGTCATTATCGCTAAATTGCATTCGTCCTGATGCTTTTCATACCGACGTTAATTAAAGATCTATTTCTTTGTATTACAGCCGCTGCTGCGCAAGCGTGGCACAGGCTTCTTCGGAGCGTGGCTGGAGCCTCTTGTGAGGCGGAGCAAGGGCCTTTTCGGAGGCATGGCTGGGTAATTTCCGGATGCAAGACACATGCTTCTTCATCTTGGCGTGGTAAGGCCTCTTTGGTGGTGGAGGTGTGTCAGGATAGGACGCAGCCAGGAGGCAGAAAGATTTACAGGGGAGTGCTATGGATAAGATATGAATAATAATGTTCCATATCACGGGTTTATCAAATGAGCGTAATAGCTCTTGCCAGTGTATACGGAAGAGCCCTTAAGGCGAGTAGGGTGCGTAGGGGGGGGGGGCCGGGGTAGGGGATGCTGCCGGATTGTTTTTCGATTTTCGTAAAACAGTTTTTGTGCGATTTTTATTCGCTTGTGGGTTATTCTAGTGTGAAGGGTTGCTTTTTCAACATAACACAACCCTCTCAGGGCGTTGGAGGAGGTGGGGGCTAGGGGGCGTCGGGTGGGGGGTAGGGGATGCTGACGGATGGGTTTTTCGATTTTTGTAAAACAGTTTTTGTGCGATTTTTATTCGCTTGTGGGTTATTCTAGTGTGAAAGTTTGCTTCTTCAACACAACACAACCCTCTAAAGGCGTGGGAGGGGGTGGGGGCTAGTGGCGTCGGGGTGGGGGGTAGGGGATGCTGACGGATTGTTTTTCGATTTTTATAACACTGTTTTTGTATGATTTGTGCTCGCTTTTGGGTTATTCTAGTGTAAAGGTTTCCTTTTTTGACGCCACCGAACCCCTAAGGGCATGGGAGGGGGGTAGGGGATGCTGACGGAATTTTTTTCGATTGTTTTAAAAGAGTTTTTGCATGATTTTTTTATTTGTAAGTTATCTGATTCTGAATGTTTAAAGGTTTGCTTCTTGGACAACACCCGACCACCAAGGGGCGATGGAGGGGTTAGGGAGCGTAGGGGTGGGAGATGCTGACGGATTGTTTTTCGATTTTTGTAAAGCAGTTTTTGTGCGATTTTTATTCGCTTGTGGGTTATTCTAGTGTGAAGGTTTGCTTCTTTAACACAACACAACCCTCTAAGGGCGTGGGAGAGGGTTGGGGCTAGGTGGCGTCGAGGGTGGGGGTTAGGGGATGCTGACGGATTGTTTTTCGATTTTTATAACACTGTTTTTGTATGATTTGTGCTCGCTTTTGGGTTATTCTAGTGTAAAGGTTTCCTTTTTTAACGCCACCCAACCCCTAAGGGCATGGGAGGGGGGTAGGGGATGATGACGGATTTTTTTCGATTGTTTTAAAACAGTTTTAGCATGATTTTTTTACTTGTAAGTTATCTGATTCTGAATGTTTAAAGCTTTGCTTCTTGGACAACCCCCGACCCCCAAGGGGCGATGGAGGGGTTAGGGAGCGTAGGGATGGGGGATGCTGACGGATTGTTTTTCGATTTTTGTAAAGCAGTTGTTGTGCGATTTTTATTCGCTTATGGGTTATTCTAATGTAAAGGTTTGTTTCTTTGACGCCACTCAATCCCATAAGGGCGTCGGATGGGGATAGGGGCGGGGGGAGGCGGCGTAGGTGTGGGGGTAGGGGATGCTGATGGATTGTTTTTTGGATTTTGATAAAACATTTGTTGTGTGAGTTTTGACTTTTGAGCTATTTGAGTCTAAATGTATACATGTTTGCTTCTTGGATCACTATTATCATTGTCATTATCGCTAAATTGCATTCGTCCTGATGCTTTTCATACCGACGTTAATTAAAGATCTATTTCTTTGTGTTACAGCCGCTGCTGCGGAAGCGTGGCACAGGCTTCTTCGGAGTGTGGCAGGAGCCTCTTGTGAGACGGAGCAAGGGCCTTTTCGGGGGCATGGCTGGGTAATTTCCGGATGCAGGACACATGCTTCTTCATCTTGGCGTGGTAAGGCCTCTTTGGTGGCGGAGGTGTGTCAGGATAGGACGCAGCCAGGGGGCAGAAAGACTTACAGGGGAGTGCTATTGATAAGATATGAATAATAATGTTCCATATCACGGGTTCATCAAATGAGCGTAATAGCTCTTGCCAGTGTATACGGAAGAGCCCTTAAGGCGAGTAGGGTGCGTAGGGGCGGGGGGGTGGGGGTGTGCTGGGGTAGGGGTTGCTGACGGATGGGGATTTCGATTTTTGTAAAACGGTTTTTGTGCGATTTTTATTCGCTTGTGGGTTATTCTAGTGTGAAGGTTTGCTTATTCAACACAACACAACCCTCTAAAGGCCAGGGGTGGGGGGGGGGCTAGGTGGCGTCGAGGGTGGGGGTTAGGGTATGCTGACAGATTGTTTTCGATCTTTTTAAGAACAGTCTGTGTACGATTTTTATTCGTTTGTGAGTTATTCTAGTGCGCAGATTTGCTTTTCTAACCCAACAGAACCCCATATGGGCGTAGCAGGAGGGGGAGGGGCCGTCGGGTGGGGGGTATGGGATGCTGCCGGATTGTTTTTCGATTTTCGTAAAACAGTTTTTGTGCGATTTTTATTCGCTTGTGGGTTTTTGTAGTGTGAAGGGTTGCTTTTTCAACATAACACAACCCTCTCAGGGCGTGGGAGGGGGTGGGGGCTAGGGGGCGTCGGGTGGGGGGTAGGGGATGCTGACGGATGGGTTTTTCGATTTTGGTAAAACAGTTTTTGTGCGATTTTTATTCGCTTGTGGGTTATTCTAGTGTGACGGTTTGCTTATTCAACACAACACAAGCCCCTAAGGGCATAGGAGGGGGTGGGGGCTATGGGGCGTCGGGGTGGGGGGTTAGGGATGCTGGCGGATTGTTTTTCGATTTTTCTAAAGCAGTGGTTGTGCGATTTCTATTCGCTTGTGGGTTATTCTAGTGTGAAGGTTCGCTTCTTCAACACAGCACGGGCGTGGGAGGGGGTGAGGTCTAGGGGGCGTCGGGGTGGGGGGTAGGGGATGTGACGGATTGTTTTTCGATTTTTATAACACTGTTTTTGTATGATTTGTGCTCGCTTTTGGGTTATTCTAGTGTAAAAATTTCCTTTTTTGACGCCACCCAACCCCTAAGGGCATGGGAGGGGGGTAGGGGATGCTGACGGATTTTTTTCGATTGTTTTAAAAGAGTTTTTGCATGATTTTTTTACTTGTAAGTTATCTGATTCTGAATGTTTAAAGCTTTGCTTCTTGGACAACCCCCGACCCCCAAGGGGCGATGGAGGGGTTAGGGAGCGTAGGGATGGGGGGTTAGGGATGCTGGCGGATTGTTTTTCGATTTTTCTAAAGCAGTGGTTGTGCGATTTCTATTCGCTTGTGGGTTATTCTAGTGTGAAGGTTCGCTTCTTCAACACAGCACGGGCGTGGGAGGGGGTGAGGTCTAGGGGGCGTCGGGGTGGGGGGTAGGGGATGTGACGGATTGTTTTTCGATTTTTATAACACTGTTTTTGTATGATTTGTGCTCGCTTTTGGGTTATTCTAGTGTAAAAATTTCCTTTTTTGACGCCACCCAACCCCTAAGGGCATGGGAGGGGGGTAGGGGATGCTGACGGATTTTTTTCGATTGTTTTAAAAGAGTTTTTGCATGATTTTTTTACTTGTAAGTTATCTGATTCTGAATGTTTAAAGCTTTGCTTCTTGGACAACCCCCGACCCCCAAGGGGCGATGGAGGGGTTAGGGAGCGTAGGGATGGGGGATGCTGACGGATTGTTTTTCGATTTTTGTAAAGCAGTTGTTGTGCGATTTTTATTCGCTTATGGGTTATTCTAATGTAAAGGTTTGTTTCTTTAACACAACACAACCCTCTAAGGGCGTGGGAGGGGTTGGGGCTAGGTGGCGTCGAGGGTGGGGGTTAGGGGATGCTGACAGATTGTTTTTCGATCTTTTTAAAACAGTCTGTGTACGATCTTTATTCGTTTGTGAGTTATTCTAGTGTGAAGATTTGCTTTTCTTAGCCCAACAGAACCCCCTAAGGGCGTGGCAGGTGGGGGCAGGGGGCGTCGGGTGGGGGGTAGGGGATGCTGACGGATTGTTTTTCGATTTTTGTAAAACAGTTTTTGTGCGATTTTTATTCGCTTGTGGGTTATTCTAGTGTGAAGGTTCGCTTCTTCAACACAACACAACCCTCAAAGGGCGTGGGAGGGGGTGGGGCTAGGGGGCGTCGGGGTGGGGGGTAGGGGATGCTGACGGATTGTTTTTCGATTTTTATAACACTGTTTTTGTATGATTTGTGCTCGCTTTTGAGTTATTCTAGTGTAAAGGTTTCCTTTTTTGACGCCACCCAACCCCTAAGGGAATGGGAGGGGGGTAGTGGATGCTGACGGATTTTTTTCGATTGTTTTAAAACGGTTTTTGCATGATTTATTTACTGGTGAGTTATCTGAGTCTGAATGTTTAAAGGTTTGCTTCTTGGACAACACCCGACCTCCCAAGGGGCGATGGAGGGGTTAGGGAGCGTAGGGATGGGGGGAGGGGGATGCCGACGGATTGTTTTTCGATTTTTGTCAAGCAGTTTTTGTGCGATTTTTATTCGCTTATGGGTTATTCTAATCTGAAGGTTTGTTTCTTTGACGCCACCCAATCCACTCAGGGCGTCGGATAGGGATAGGGGCGTGGGGAGGGGCCGTAGGTGTGGGGGTAGGGGATGCTGATGGATTGTTTTTCGATTTTGATAAAACATTTGTTGCGTGACTTTTGACTTTTTTTAGCTATTTGAGTCTAAATATATAAATGTTTGCTTCTTGGCTCACTATAATTTATCATTGTCATTGTCGGTAAATAGCATTTGTCCTGATGCTTTTCATATTGACGTTAATTAAAGATCTATTTCTTTGTGTTGCAGATTCTGCTGCGGACGCGTGGCACAGGCCTCTTCGGGGCGTGGCAGGAGCATCTTGTGAGGCGGAGCAAGGGCCTTTTTGGGGGCATGGCTGGGTAATTTCCGGATGCAGGACACATGCTTCTTCATCTTGGCGTGGTAAGGCCTCTTTGGTGGCGGAGGCGTGACAGAATAGGACGCAGCCAGGAGGCAGAAAGACTTACAGGGGAGTGCTATTGATAAGATATGAATAATAATGTTCCATATCACGGGTTCATCAAATTAGCGTAATAGCTCTTGCCAGTGTATACGGAAGAGCCCTTAATGCGAGTAGGGTGCGTAGGGGGGGCGTGCTGGGGTAGGGGATGCCAACGGATTGTTTTTTTGATTTTTGTAAAACAGTTTGTGTGCGATTTTTATTCGCTTGTGGGTTATTCTAGTGTGAAGGTTCGCTTCTTCAACACAGCACGGGCGTAGGGGGGGGGAGGAGGGGGGGGTGCTGGGGGGGGGATTCCGACAGATTGTTTTTCGATTTTTGTAAAACAGTTTGTGTGCGATTTCTATTCGCTTGTGGGTTATTATAGTGTGAAGGTTTGCTTCTTTAACACATGACAACCCTCTAAGGGCGTGGGAGGGGGTTGGGGCCAGGTGGCGTCGAGGGTGGGGGTTAGGGTATGCTGACAGATTGTTTTTCGATATTTTTAAAACAGTCTGTGTACGATTTTTATTCGTTTGTGAGTTATTCTAATGTGAGGATGTGCTTTTCTTAGCCCAACAGAACCCCCTAAGGGCGTGGCAGGAGGGGGCAGGGGGCGTCGGGTGAAGGGTAGGGGATGCTGACGGATTGTTTTTCGATTGTTTTGAAACAGTTTTTGCGTGATTTTTTTACTGGTAAGTTATCTGAGTCTGAATGTTTAAAGGTTTGCATCCTGGACAACACCCGAGCCCCCAAGGGACGATGGATGGGTTAGGGAGCGTAGGGGTGGGGGGTGGGGGATACCGACGGATTGTTTTTCGATTTCTGTAAAGCAGTTTTTGTGCGATTTTTATTCGCTTATGGGTTATTCTAATCTGAAGGTTTGTTTCTTTGACGCCACCCAATCCACTCAGGGCGTCAGATAGGGATAGGGGCGTGGGGAGGGTGCGTAGGTGTGGGGGTAGGGGATGCTGATGGACAGTTTTTCGATTTTGATAAAACATTTGTTGTGTGACTTTTGACTTTTTTTAGCTATTTGAGTCTAAATATATAAATGTTTGCTTCTTGGCTCACTATAATTTATCTCGGTCATTGTTGGTAAATAGCATTTGTCCTGATGCTTTTCATACCGACGTTAATTAAAGATCTATTTCTTTGTGTTGCAGCTTCTGCTGCGGAAGCGTGGCACAGGCCTCTTCGGGGCGTGGCAGGAGCATCTTGTGAGACGGAGCAAGGGCCTTTTCGGGGGCATGGCTGGGTAATTTCCGGATGCAGGACATATCCTTCTTCATCTTGGCGTGGTAAGGCCTCTTTGGTGCCGGAGGCGTGACAGGATAGGACGCAGCCAGGAGGCAGAAGGACTTACAGGGGAGTGCTATTGATAAGATATGAATAATAATGTTCCATATCACGGGTTCATCAAATGAGCGTAATAGCTCTTGCCAGTGTATACGGAAGAGCCCTTAAGGCGAGTAGGGTGCGTAGGGGGGGGGGGGCTGCTGGGGTAGGGGATGCCAACGAATTGTTTTTCGATTTTTGTAAAACAGTTTTTGTGCGATTTTTATTCGCTTGTGGGTTATTCTAGTGTGAAGGTTTGCTTCTTTAACACAACAGAACCCCCTAAGTGCGAGGCAGGGAGGGGGTGGGGGTTAGGGGGCGTCGGGTGTGGGGTAGGGGATGCTGACGGATTGTTTTTAGATTTTTATAACACTGTTTTTGTATGATTTGTGCTCGCTTTTGGGTTATTCTAGTGTAAAGGTTTCCTTTTTTGACGCCACCCAACCCCTAAGGGCATGGGATGGGGGTAGGGGATGCTGACGGATTTTTTTAGATTGTTTTAAAACAGTTTTTGCATTATTTTTTTACTGGTAAGTTATCTGAGTCTGAATGTTTAAAGGTTTGCTTCTTGGACAACACCCGACCCCCAAGGGGCGATGGAGGGGTTAGGGAGCGTATGGGTGGGGGGTGGGGGATGCCGACGGATTGTTTTTCGATTTTTGTAAAACAGTTTTTGTGCGATTTTTATTCGCTGTTGGGTTATTCTAATCTGAAGGTTTGTTTCTTTGACGCCACCCATTCCACTAAGGGCGTCGGATGGGGATAGGGGCGGGGGGAGGGGGTGTCGGGGTAGGGGATGCTGATGGATTGTTTTTTGACTTTGATAAAACATTTGTTGTGTGACTTTTGACATTTTTTAGCTATTTGAGTCGAAATGTATAAATGTTTGCTTCTTGGCTCACTATAATTTATCATTGTCATTGTCGGTAAATAGCATTTGTCCTGATGCTTTTCATACCGACGTTAATTAAAGATCTATTTCTTAGTGTTGCAGCTTCTGCTGCGGAAGCCTGGCACAGGCCTCTTCGGGGCGTGGCAGGAGCCTCTTGTGAGACGGAGCAAGGGCCTTTTCGGGGGCATGGCTGGGTAATTTCCGGATGCAGGACACATGCTTCTTCATCTTGGCGTGGTAAGGCCTCTTTGGTGGCGGAGGTGTGTCAGGATAGGACGCAGCCAGGAGGCAGAAAGACTTACAGGGGAGTGCTATTGATAAGATATGAATAATAATGTTCCATATCAAGGGTTCATAAAATGAGCGTAATAGCTCTTGCCAGCGTATACGGAAGAGCCCTTAAGGCGAGTAGGGTGCGTAGGGGGGGGGGCGTGCTGGGGTAGGGGATTCCGACAGATTGTTTTTCGATTTTTGTAAAACAGTTTTTGTGCGATTTTTATTCGCTTGTGGGTTATCCTAGTGTGACGGTTTGCTTATTCAACACAACACAAGCCCCTAAGGGCATAGGAGGGGGTGGGGGCTATGGGGCGTCGGGGTGGGGGGTTAGGGATGCTGGCGGATTGTTTTTCGATTTTTCTAAAGCAGTGGTTGTACGATTTCTATTCGCTTGTGGGTTATTCTAGTGTGAAGGTTTGTTTCTTTAACACAACACAACCCTCTAAAGGCCTGGGGGGGGGGGGCTAGGTGGCGTCGAGGGTGGGGGTTAGGGGATGCCGACAGATTGTTTTTCGATCTTTTTAAGAACAGTCTGTGTACGATTTTTATTCGTTTGTGAGTTATTCTAGTGTGCAGATTTGCTTTTTTAACCCGACAGAACCCCATATGGGCGTGGCAGGAGGGGGGAGGGGCCGTCGGGTGGGGGATAGGGGATGCTGCCGGATTGTTTTTCGATTTTTGTAAAACAGTTTTTGTGCGATTTTTATTCGCTTGTGGGTTATTCTAGTGTGAAGGTTCGCTTCTTCAACACAACACAACCCTCTAAGGGCGTGGGAGAGGGTGGGGTTAGGGGGCGTCGGGGTGGGGGGTAGGGGATGCTGACGGATTGTTTTTCGATTTTTATAACACTGTTTTTGTGTGATTTGTGCTCGCTTTTGGGTTATTCTAGTGTAAAGGTTTCCTTTTATGACGCCACCCAACCCCTAAGGGCATGGGAGGGGGATAGGGGATGCTGACGGATTTTTTTCGATTGTTTTAAAACTGTTTTTGCATGATTTTTTTACTGGTAAGTTATCTGATTCTGAATGTTTAAAGCTTTGCTTCTTGGACAACACCCGACCCGCCAAGGGGCGATGGAGGGGTTAGGGAGCGTAGGGGGGGGGGGATGCTGACGGATTGTTTTTCGATTTTTGTAAAGCAGTTTTTTGCGATTTTTATTCGCTTATGGGTTATTCTAATGTGAAGGTTTGATTCTTTGACGCCACCCAATCCACTCAGGGCCTCGGATGGGGATAGGGGCTGGGGGAGGGGGCGTAGGTGTGGGGGTAGGGGATGCTGATGGATTGTTTTTCGATTTTGATAAAACATTTGTTGTGTGACTTTTGACTTTTTTTAGCTATTTGAGTCTAAATATATAAATGTTTGCTTCTTGGCTCACTATAATTGATCATTGTCATTGTCGGTAAATAGCATTTGTCCTGATGCTTTTCATACCGACGTTAATTAAAGATCTATTTCTTTGTGTTGCAGCTTCTGCTGCGGAAGCGTGGCACAGGCCTCTTCGGGGCGTGGCAGGAGCCTCTTGTGAGGCGGAGCAAGGGCCTTTTCGGAGGCATGGCTGGGTAATTTCCGGATGCAGGACACATGCTTCTCCATCTTGGCGTGGTAAATCCTCTTTGGTGGCGGAGGCGTGATAGGATAGGACGCAGCCAGGAGGCAGAAAGACTTACAGGGGAGTGCTATTGATAAGATATGAATAATAATGTTCCATATCACGGGTTCATCAAATGAGCGTAATAGCTCTTGCCAGTGTATACGGAAGAGCCCTTAAGGCGAGTAGGGTGCGTAGGGGGGGGGGGCTGGGGTAGGGGATGCCGACGGATTGTTTTTCGATTTTTGTAAAACAGTTTGTGTGCGATTTTTATTCGCTTGTGGGTTATTCTAGTGTGAAAGTTTGCTTATTCAACACAACACAATCCCCTAAGGGCGTAGGAGGGGGTGGTTGCTATGGGGCGTCGGGGTGGGGGCTTAGGGATGCTGGCGGATTGTTTTTCGATTGTTCTAAAGCAGTTGTTGTGCGCTTTCTATTCGCCTGTGGGTTATTCTAGTGTGAAGGTTTGCTTCTTCAACACAACACAACGCTCTAAGGGCGTAGGAGGGGGTGGGGGCTAGGGGGCGTCGGGGTGGGGGGTAGGGGATGCTGACAGAATGTTTTTCGAAATTTATAACACTGTTTTGAATGATTTGTGTTCGCTTTTGGGTTATTCTAGTGTAAAGGTTTGCTTCTTTGACGCCACCCAACCCCTAAGGGCATGGGAGGGGGGTAGGGGATGCTGACAGATTGTTTTTCGATTTTTGTAAAACCGTTTTTGTGCGATTTTTATTTGCTCGTGGGTTATTCTAGTGTGAAGGTTTGTTTCTTCAACACAACACAACCCTCTAAGGGTGTTTGAGGGGGTGGGGGCTAGGGGGCGTCGGGGTGGGTGGTAGGGGATGCTTACGGATCGTTTTTCGATTTTACAACACTGTTTTTGTTTGATTTGTGCTCGCTTTTGGTTTATTCTAGTGTAAAGATTTCCTTTTTTGACGTCACCCAACCCCTAAGGGCATGGGAGGGGGGTAGGGGATGCTGACGGATTTTTTTCGATTGTTTTAAAACAGTTTTTGCATGATTTTTTTACTGGTAAGTTATCTGAGTCTGAATGTTTAAAGGTTTGCTTCTTGGACAACACCCGACCCCAAGGGGCGATGGAGGGGGCAGGGAGCGTAAGGTTGGGGGGTGGGGGAATTTGACGGATTGGTTTTCGATTTTTGTAGGCACTGTCTGTCATGCCTTTGAGAGGGCGTGGCAGACCACTGGCCAAGTGTGTGGGGCTGGGTATATCATGCCCAAGAGACGGCGTGGCAGACCGCTGGCCGAGTGTGTGGAACTGGGTAAGTCATGACCGTGAGAGGGCGTGGCAGAGAACTGGCCGAGTGTGATGGTCAGTGTATGTTATGCCCGTGCGAGAGCGTGGCCGACCACTGGCATAGTGAGTGGGGCTGGGTAAGTCATGTCCGTGAGACGGCGTGATAGATCACTGGCTAAGTGTGTGGGGCTGGGTATGTCATGACAATGAGAGGGCGTGGCAGAGCACTGGCCAAGTGTGTGGGGCTGGGAATGTCATGCCCGTGAGACGGCGTGGCAGACCACTGGCCGAGTGTGAGGGGCAGTGTATGTCATGCCTGTGAGAGGGCGTGGCAGATCACTGGCCGAGTGTTTAGGGCTGGAGTATGTCATGACCGAAAGAGGGCGCCCTCTCGCGGGAATGTCATACCCAGCCCCTCACACCCGGCCAGTGATCTGTCACACACTCTCACGGGCATGACATACGCTGCTCCTGAGTGTGTGGGGCTGGGTTTCTAATGAACTTTTGAGGGAGTGGCAGACCACTGGCCGAGTGTGTGGTGCAGTGTATGTCATGCCTGTGGAGGGCGTGGACCACTGGCCGAGTGTGTGGGGCAGTGTATGTCATGCCTATGAGAGGACCTGGCAGACCACTGGCCGAGTGTGTGGGGCTGGTTATGTCTTGGCCGTGAGAGGGCCTGGCAGACCACTGGTCGAGTGTGAGGGGTTGGGTGTGTCATGACCGTGAGAAGGAGTGGCATACCACTGGCCGAATGTGTGGGGCTGGGTATGCCATGACCATGAGAGGGCGTGGCAGACCACTGGCCGAGTGTGTGGGGCTGGGTAGGTAGTGACCGTGCGAGGGCGTGGCAGACCCCTGGCCGGGTGTGTGGGGCTGGGTATGTCATAACCGAGTGAGGACGTGGCACACCACTGGCCGACTGTGTGGGGCTGGGTACGCCATGACCGTGAGAAAAAATGGCAGACCACTGGCCGAGTGTGAGGGGCAGTGAGTGTCATGCCTTTGAGAGGGCGTGGCAGACCACTGGCCGAGTGTGTGGGGCTCTGTATGTCGTTCCCGTGCGAGGGAGTGCCAGACCCCTGGTCGGGTGTGTGGGGCTGGGTATGTCATGACCAAGAGAGGGCGTGGCAGACCACAGGCCGAGTGTGATGGCCAGTGTATGTTATGCCCGTGCGAGGACGTGGCCGACCACTGGCCGAGTGTGTGGAGCTGGGTAAGTCATGACCGTGAGAGGGCGTGGCAGAGAACTGGCCGAATGTGATGATCAGTGTATGTTATGCCCGTGCGAGAGCGTGGCCGACCACTGGCATAGTGAGTGGGGCTGGGTAAGTCATGTCCGTGAGACGGCGTGATAGACCACTGGCTAAGTGTGTGGGGCTGCGTATGTCATGACAATGAGAGGGCGTGGCAGAGCATTGGCCGAGTGTGTGGGGCTGGAAATGTCATGCCCGTGAGAGGGCGTGGCAGACCACTGGCCGACTGTGTGGGGCTGGGTATGTCATGACCGTGAGACGGCGTGGCAGACCACTGGCCGAGTGTGAGGGGCAGTGTATGTCATGCCTGTGAGAGGGCGTGGCAGACCACTGGCCGAGTGTGAGGGGCAGTGTATGTCATGCCTGTGAGAGGGCGTGGCAGACCACTGGCCGAGTGTGAGGGGCTGGGCATGTCATGACCGAGAGAGGGCGTGGCAGACCACAGGCCGAGTGTGATGGCCAGTGTATGTTATGCCCGTGCGAGGACTTGGCCGACCACTGGCAGGGTGTGAAGGGCTGGGTATGCCATGCCCGTGAGGGGGCGTGGCAGACCACTGGCTGAGTATGTGGGGCTGGGTATGCCATGCACGTGAGAGGGCGCGGCATACCACTGGCCGACTGTGTAGGGCAAGGTACGCCATGACCGTGAGAAAGAGTGGCAGACCACTGGCCGAGTGTATGGGGCTGGGTATGCCTTGACCATGAGAAGGCGTGGCAGACCACTGGCCGATTGCTTGGGGCTGGGTATGTTTTGAGCATGAGAGAGCCTGGCAGATCACTGGCTGAGTGTAAGGGGCTGGGTATGTCATGACCGTGGGAGGGCGTGGCAGACCACTGGCCGTGTGAGAGGGGCAGTGTATGTCATGCATGTGAGAGGGCGTGGCAGACCACTGGACAAGTGTGTGGGCAATGTATGTCATGCCCGTGAGAGGTTGTGGCAGACCGCTGGCCGAGTGTGTGGAGCTGGGTAAGTCATGACCGTGAGAGGGCGTGGCAGAGAACTGGCCGAGTGTGATGATCAGTGTATTTCATGCCCGTGAGAGGTTGTGGCAGACCACTGGCATAGTGAGTGGGGCTGGGTAAGTCATGTCCGTGAGACGGCGTGATAGACCACTGGCTAAGTGTGTGGGGCTGGGTATGTCATGACAATGAGAGGGCGTGGCAGAGCATTGGCCGAGTGTGAGGGGCAGTGTATGTCATGCCTGTGAGAGGGCGTGGCAGACCACTGGCCGAGTGTGTGGGGCTGGAGTATGTCATGACCGAGAGAGGGCGCCCTCTCGCGGGAATGTCATACCCAGCCCCTCACACCCGGCCAGTCATCTGTCACACACTCTCACGGGCATGACATACGCTGCTTCTGAATGTGTGGAGCTGGGTAAGTCATGACCGTGAGAGGGCGTGGCAGAGACCTGGCCGAGTGTGATGGTCAGTGTATGTTATGCCCGTGCGAGAGCGTGGCCGACCACTGGCATAGTGAGTGGGGCTGGGTAAGTCATGTCCGTGAGACGGCGTGATAGACCACTGGCTAAGTGTGTGGGGCTGGGTATGTCATGACAATGAGAGGGCGTGGCAGAGCATTGGCCGAGTGTGTGGGGCTGGGAATGTCATGCCCGTGAGAGGGAGTGGCAGACCACTGGCCGAGTGTGTGGGGCTGGTTATGTCATGACCAAGAGAGGGCTTGGCAGACCACTGGCCGAGTGTGTGGGGCTCGGTATGTCATGACCGTGTTAGGGCTTGGTAGACCACTGGCCGAGTGTGAGGGACATTGTATGCCATGCCCGTGAGAGGGTGTGGCAGACCGCTGGCCGAGTTTGTGGGGCTGGGTAAGTCATGACCTTGAGAGGGCGTGACAGACCACAGGCCGATTGTGTTGGGCTGGGTATGTCATGACCGTGAGAGGTCGTGGCAGACCACTGGCCGAGTGTGAGGGGCAGTGTGTGTCACGCCTTGGAGAGGGCCTGACAGACCACTGGCCGATTGTGTGGGGCTGGGTATGTCTTGACCCTGAGAGGGCCTGGCGGACCACTGGGCGAGTGTAAAGGGCAGTATATGTCATGCCCGTGAGAGGGCGTGGTAGACCACTGGCCTAGTGTGTGGGGTCAGGTATGTCATGCCCGTAAGAGGGCGTGGCAGACCACTGGGCGAATGTGATGGTCAGTGCATGTTATGCCCGAGCGATGGCGTGGCCATCCACTGGCAGAGTGTGAGGGGCTAGGTATGCCATGCCCGTGAGAGGGCGTGGCATACCACAGGCCGAATGTGTGGGGCTGGGTATGCCATGACCATGAGAAGGCGTGGCAGACCACTGGCCGATTGTGTGGGGCTGGGTATGTCTTGACCCTGAGAGGGCCTGGCAGACCACTGGCCGAGTGTGAGGGGCTGGGTTAGTCATGACCGTGAGAGGGCGTGGCAGACCACTGGCCAGGTGTGTGGGGCTGGGTATGTCATGACCGACAGAGGGCGTGACAGACCCCTGGCCGGGTGTGTGGGTTTGGTTATGTCATGACCGAGTGAGGGCGTGGCAGAACACTGGGCGACTGTGTGGGGCTAAGTACGCCATGACCGTGAGAAGGAGTGGCAGACCACTGGCCGAGTGTGAGGGGCTGGTTATGTCATGAACGTGAGAGGGCGTGGCAGACCACGTGAATTATTTTTGCGAATTTGGAAGTCCGAAAGAGAGTAATATAGAGAGGAGTGAAGGAATGGACATGATGGATGCTGAAGGGATATCGAAAGTCGGGTGGCATCAGCTCACCCGCCTTGCGCTCCGCTATCACCAGGCGGCGTTGTGGGAGGGGGGACGCGGGAATCGTGCATGGGGAGGGAAGGCGTGTGTAGGACGGGGGCGAAAGGGATATCAAAAGTCGGGTGGCATCGGCATACCCGGCTTACGCTATCATAGGGGAGGAGGGGGGGGGGGGGCGGGGCACTGGCAGTGGGGACGCAGGAATCGTCGATGAGGATATCGCGAAAGGGATATCGAAAGTCGGGTGGCATCAGCTCACCCGGCTTACGCTATCACCGGGTGTGTCGGTGGGAGGGCAGATGCGGGAATATTTTGGGGAGGAGGGAAGGATGTATAGGATGGGTGCGAAAGGGATATCGAAAGTCGGGTGGTAGCAGCTATCGCAGGGAGCGGGGGCAGTGGGAGGGGGGTGCGGGAATCGTCGATGAGGAGGGAAGGGATGTATAGATTAGGGGGGAGGGGGCTGAGGGCGGTGGGAGATAAAATGCGGGAAGCGTTGATGTCGAGGGAAGGGATGCATAGGATGGGTGCGGAAGTCACATCGAAAATCCGGTGGCATCGGCTCAACCGCCTTACGCTATCACCGGGCGGCGCGGGTGGGGGTGGTGGGGGGGCGGTAGGAGATAAATGCTGGAGGCCTTAATGAGGAGTGACGGGATGTATAGGATGGGCGCGGAAGATATATCGAATGTCGAGTGGCATCAGTTAACCCGGCTTAGGCTATCACAGGGCGGGGGGCCGGGGGGGGGGAGGCGGTTGTGGGAGGGGGGACGCGTGAATCGTCGATGGGAAGCGAGGTATAGGATGAATGCAGACGGG
Source organism: Arenicola marina (assembly GCA_964019135.1). Taxonomy (NCBI): domain Eukaryota; kingdom Metazoa; phylum Annelida; class Polychaeta; family Arenicolidae; genus Arenicola; species Arenicola marina. The sequence continues at coordinate 97,914 of CAXHSH010000207.1, forward strand.
ATATTGAAAGCTCACCCGGCTTTCGCCATAAGTGCGTAGGGGGGGGGGGGGAGGCGGTGGGAGGTCGGATGCGGGAAATGTTCATGAGTATCGGAGGGATGTACAGGATGGGTGCGGAAGGGATATCGAAAGTCGGGCGGCATCAGCTCACCCTACTGAATCTACCACCGGGGGGAGAGGAGGGGGCATGCTGGAGGCGCTAAATCTGACGGTCGGGTCTTGCACCTTTCCACTCCACTTTTACGAATAAAGGGTGGGCACTTGAAATTGATAAAAGACTTGTGGCACTGGGTTAGATCTATCGGTAGATACCGAATAAATTAGGTATGGTGAATTAATTATTAACTAGTAGAAGTGTAGTCATATTTACACAAGACGTTTAGCAAATTTAACAATCTCCACATGTCGTCCAGATCGTCCATACCTTGCAATAGATGTTTTCAATGCGTAGAAGTTCCTTGAATCCAATGACAGTTCAATAAATAGAAAAGTTGATGAAATCACGATCACTTCCGCATCCAGCAGATATAAAATCTTGAAGACTGTTCCGATGCCAGATAAAAAGAGCTGATCAGGTAATTATCAAACAGCGAGAATATCTTTCAATCAAGACTGTTCCCTTGTCAGGTGGGTTGCGAATGTAGATCTAGAGATGGTCGTATTAATAGAGCCCCCAATGGTAAAGGGAGGTGTGGAGCGCGGGGGATGGGACATGGGCGGCAGGACTTCGGCCAATCGCGCATTGCTCACCTGATCAGGTGGGCGGCGCATACCGCGGCGCTATTGGTCGCAATGTGCGCTGTCTCTTGGCGGCGAGCAGGGGCGATGAGCACCATCCCCTCCCGCAGTGCCCACCTCCTCCCCTTCCAGGGAGACAAATATTGTCAACAGACGGTGCCACTCGGGGTGAAGCTTATGATAACAATAGGCGTGCGCCGTAGCCAAACGCCTGTGTCGTTTGTTCACCCCCAACCCCACCCGCACCCGGCAAATGATTTTTTTATATGTTCTCATTTGCTGCCCGGTACCTCGCCATTGAGACTCCGGTGAGCCCAATGATTATTTGTGTGTCATCTAGGAGAGTATATGACCTTTACTTTGAATCATTATGGGTGGCCCATATAGCCATTAGTTTCAGAGAAATATGTTAACGGTGTAGCGACACCGTGATTAATCGGGCTCCGAATAATACTGGTATATTTCAAGAGAATTGAAGCCTATATCCACCCCATCAGAAACTATACATATCGTGACTTATTTGGTATCTTCGGATAAATCTAACCGCGTACTACAAGTCTGTTATAGATTGAAAGAGCCCACTTGTTATTTGTCACGGTGGTGAGGAAAGGCGTATTACCCGACGTTCAGGCCTAGCAGTCGCGGAATGCATTTCAATGGCTCTATGCATCTGCCTAGACTGTGATTCCGACATTATAATTTCTTTCAACATATGCACCCCATCGAGCTGTGCTATGAAAATATATACTGTTGTTGCGGACGTCAATGTAAACAAAGCATATTTCTATGGAAATATCAAACAAAGATTGTCCAACGATGCCTGATCTTACTATGGGCAATGGTAAAATTGAATCCGTTAAGGAATGTAAACATCTCGGAGTTACCTTGAATTCAAGATTATCCTGGTCGTCTCACATTAGTGAAATGTATCTCAAGGCAAGCAGACGTGTTGATTTCCTAGCTCGTTTGAGTCATCGCCTGTCTCGAAAGACTCTAGACATTATGTACAAAGCATTTATTAGACCAACCTTAGAATACGGGAGTGTTATATGGGACGGATGTACTCAATATGAAAGCGACAAACTTGAGTCGGTACAGTTAAGGGCTGGTCGTTTGGTAAGCGGCGCTATTAAGTATACGAGCCGTATCAAGATCTATAACGAGTTGGGGTGGGAGTCGCTTGCCAAAAGGAGGGAACGGGCCAAACTGATGTTATTTCACAAAATGTTTTACAACAAGGCCCCGCCCTATCTGTGTAACCTACTACCACCATATGTTAACACCAGAACTGTGTACCAACTACGAAATGCCCATGCGCTCAATATGACATCGATTCAAACAAGGTTAAATGTAATGTATAAATCTTTTCTACCCAGCACAGTAAGACTTTGGAATGAGCTACCTGCCGATACCAGACAAGTAAGCGACATATATGCCTTCAAACGCGCTATAACGCCCCAAAATCAGACAAGGCTGACCAAACTCTATGCAATGGGTTCGCGCTCTATTAATATAATACATGCTCGCATAAGGATGAATTGCAGCTTGTTAAAATCGCATCTATATGATATGCATATACTTGATAGCCCCTTGTGTTCATGTGGAGAAGCTCTGGAAGATGCAGTTCACTACTTTTTCTCTTGTAAGCATTACAGTAACATTCGGGATACCCTCCTGCGACAAATAAGATTATCTGCTCCAGTGTCTATCGGGACTATTTTAAACGGTAATCCTGATTTTCCGTTTGATGTAAACGCTGACATTTTTGTCGTGGTCCACGAGTTTATAGCCAAGGGTAAACGTTTTGATATCTAATCATATTATATAAAATTAATAACATGGCTGTATATCGGACTCACCCTGTGTGTAACCATTTAGTTACTTTACGTTTTGTTCACAACTACTGATACCCTGGTTTAGATAACCTAATTTATCGTTCTACAATTTATATCACACGAGTTTGACATTTCTATATTCTTAACAGTTGTGTGACTACGTACCTCAGCAAGAGGAATTTGTTATAGGCTTTGCCTGATTTCCAATTGCTTAATAAAAATATGTTTAAACCAAACAAAGCATATATTCTGCCGCTCAGAACGAAAATAACTGTATATCTGTTCATATAAAGCGGACGAAAAGTCCCTGGAAACCTGATACAAGTAGCTTGAAGCACGTAGATGAGAGGTTTGCACTCATACATATATATATGACTCGGATCTTATTTTATCTTGTGTAATTTCTAGTCAAGGACTATCTAAGTTCTCTTATATCGCCCACCAAGCCGTTGCTACCAAGCATCCATAACAACCATCATAACGTGCCATCGGTGACAAGTGCGTTACCCTCGAAATGGGGAGAGAAAATGCTTCAGGTGTAAGAAAACTAAATCGGATGTCGCACTGTGTTCTCAATGTGCGGACTACAATAATTACTGCCTGAGAACCCAAACCATGCCTGACTGGGATGCCGTGGCGGCCGGGCGGATGCCCGCCTATCCTGCGACGACAAGCGACGAGGCGCCAGGCGCAGGGGGCACTCAGAGTACTTCACCTGACATGTTTAGAGATATCCAAAACATACAGATCAACGATTGCGTTCTATCCTATATGGTAGGCTACTTTCATCAACTTCCCAGAGAAAAACGGTTGTAGTGTCGCATTTCTCTAAGGGCGAATTGAATATTGAATATCCTCAAGAAAGTATTTAACATGGATTCCCCCTCCCCCCCAACGCTCAAATAAGACAACTCCATACCAGCATAGACCACAACGTGGGTGGCAGCCTCTCACTGGAGGACAATCGACAGCTGCTATCTATCCACCTGAAACTTCTTTGGTTGTGGATCTGCCCCAAAAGTACCCGGAGCAACCGAAGCGGCCGAATACTCCACCACGGGCCTCAATGTGGTCGTTTTTAAACGGCCCGACGCAAGTATAAATCGCTCAACAACGACCGCGGAGAAGTACCATTTACCATGCGGACGACAGACATCTCAATCGCGAAAATATATATATCCGCTCGATCGGCAGGCTTCGCAAGCTAATCAGCATCCGTCGCAAGCTGATCGCCAGCCGCCACCAGCTGATCGCCAGCCGCCACAAGCTGATCGTCAGCCGTCACAAGCTGATAAGCAGCCGTCACAAGCTGATCGCCAGCCGTCGCAAGCTGATCGCCAGCCGCCACAAGCTGATCGCCAGCCGTCGCAAGCTGATCGTCAGCCGCCACCAGCTGATCGCCAGCCGCCACAAGCTGATCGTCAGCCGTCACAAGCTGATCGTCAGCTGTCGCAGGCTTATCGTCAGCCGCCACCAGCCGATCGCCAGTCGCCACAAGCTGATCATCAGCCGTCACAAGGTGATCGCCAGCCTCCACAAGCTGATCGCCAGCCGCCACAAACTGATCGTCAGCCGTCACAAGCTGATCGCCAGCCGTCGCAAGCTGATCGCCAGCCGCCAGAAGCTTATTGCCAGCCGCCACAAACACCTTATTATTTCAAGTGGGATTTCTTAAGCAATTGGGATTTGAATGAAATGTTTTCATGGTTTCAAATCGGGCCCGTGTCACTTATTTTCATTAGGTTTCTCATATTATTTGAGACCCGGGCCTTGATATCAAGGCCCGGGTCGGCGTGAGTCTTCAGGAAAAGCTGTAAACACGCGGACCCGGGCCTTGATATCAAGGCCCGGGTCGGTGTGAGTCTTCAGGAAAAGCTGTAAACACGCCGACCCGGGCCTTGATATCAAGCCCCGGGTCCGCGCAGTCTCCTGTGTGAGAAAAAATGTGGGCTGATAAGACAAGTATGTTGTGGGTGGTGCGGGTAAAAGGGGAGGGGTAGTAGAGCGGAGGGGTGGTGCTTCACTAATAGGCTGATAACGACCGGCCACCTGCCGAGAGCTTAAGCGGTTTGGGCTGGATACATTGTGGCTTGTGCTTAGAGTAGACACCGGAACCCTACAGCCAGATAATTCAAGGTATCAATGTCTGCAGCCTAACCAGCGTGCTTATTCACGTGCAGTAATGTTATTTCGTCATTATATCATTACTGCGCTACGTTTCCGTATCACTAACACGCGTCCCATCGTATGTTTCGGTGTTTCACTCTCGGGCGGCGAATAAATAAGAGATATAGCAACTGTGTTCAGTCGACAGTCGTAAGCGTGGAAGGGACGGCATATTTTTCACAGCTAATAAATGTGCTCAACATAGAAAGCGAATAGCATTGAACCGAGAAATCTATACTCAATTGAGTCAAATTTAATACCGTGCACAAGCATCTTTGAATTGTCCTCTCTCGATAACGGAATTACGAGAAAACAGGGCAGGTGCTCCCATTTTCCACCAAAGCACTACTATGGTGCAACGGTTGTCCTTTGGGCGCGGACTTAGCGTCAAGGGGTATACGTCACAGGCCTCATCACCAATAACCCCCTCGTCCTCAGTGCTGTCCAAGCAAGTTGTAAACTTGATCGGGAGGGGTGGGGGGGGGGGCGGCGGGAATGTGGCGGGTGGGGGGTAGGCTTGTATAATAGGTTTGCTCATCGAATGCTCACCAAGCGGATCCAGGCTAAAGACACATTCTTCCTCATCCTAAATCGGTCGGCCCCGGAGGTCGGTGATCGGGTTGAGGCCCGCAGCAACAGTGCTAGCGCCTTCGTGGTGGGCAGCATTGAGTGAACGCCGTAGTATGTACGGGGACACTAATTATACGGGTCTTACTGTAAGACCTATAATCTCCTCAGATTCTACACTGTTCCATAAATAACTTACGCACGACATCTTAAAACTGTCTCCTCTTCCCAAAACTCGGGGTGTCTCCCCTCCCCGAACTTGGGATACCACCCCAACCTTGGGATTCTCTGCCCTCCTAATTTAGGAGTATCCCAGTCACCCTTATTCGGAGTGTCTCCTCTCCCCCAACCTGGGTCGTCTCCCCAGCCCTAATTTAAGGTGTCTCCTGTTCAAAGATGTGTACCCTGCTCTAACATTTGGCACCACCCAAACTTATGTGTCTCATTCCCTAGCTTCGGGTACAATCCCAACTTGTCTCCCCGTTCGAAAGTAGCACACAACTGGGCGAGTGCTCCACCCCTCCCTCAGTTTAGTACCCAATCCTCTCCGCCGCTCTACTTAGTGAGTCGAAGTGTAACGACCCCCCTACCAGACCAAATGTAGGCCTACTTGTGCACAAGCGTCCAGGCTTAAGAAAATTTCACATTTTATGGAGATGAATAATCATTTACATGTGACGGGGGAACAGAAACAAACACAACAAAGGGGAAAAACACGGTTTAATAATATTGCAATTTATTTTAGGTATGCCCTTGCTTTGCTGGACTAGTGTGCCAACTTCACACTTTAACATGATAATAACTATGCGTCAAACAAACACAAAACGCACAAACCTAAATCAAGGCATGAAAGAATGAAAAGAAAGAAACTATATAAAGATTAACGCAGCAATTTTCATTTGTCAGGAAGTTTTAATATATGTACAATAAGTAGTAGTCATTTTAACGCTCGTCCCGCAGCTACACTGGCTCGTTTGCTCTTATGTTATGTTTGTTGACGATCATACCAACAAAAATCGGGTTATCATCGTCGAAGAATATGGTAGAGCGCTGGTCAGAATGCGATGGTGAAGACCACACCTGTTGCAATGGGACGATATCAGGACCCTACTTCCTAGGCGCCCTATCCGCATCCGAAACCTCCAGATACTGCTGTCAAAGATCGTTATCTTGTCCCTGGAGCCAGCCCCATACTCCAGAGGAAAGAGGTGGGCTGCTAGGTTAAGACATATATGTTGTGGGGGGACGGGGTTGGGAGCAGAGGGATGTAAGGAGGCTCGACTGCCAGATGCCCTGATGCCAGCTTTGGGCGCTTAGTTAAGACACGCGATAGAGTAGATAGATATTGACTTGAGAGTGCGGTATGGAGTTGTCTGGCGGTGGTGGTGGTAGTGGTCATGATGACGTGAAGCAATTAACAAGAGAGGGGTAGTAGGACGGAGGGGGGGGGGTGGTTGTGCTTAACTAATAGGCTGATAACGACCGACCACCTGCCGAGAGGTGGAGTGGCTTGAGCTGGATACATCGTGACTGGTGAATAGAGTAGACAAGTTTCCTGAAGTTCCGGAACCTTACAACCAGGGATCCATATCAAGCCTCATGGGTCTGCGGCATAACCAGCGTGGGATTCACGTGCAGTAATGTTATTTTGTCATTTTATAGCGTATTGCACTACATTTCCATGTTACTGATACGCATCCCATTGTTTCGGATTTTCGCTCTCGCGCGACGCATATAAAGATATATTACTGTCGGGTGTTTAGTCGACAGTCGTAAGCGTGGGAGGGACGGCTTGTTTTTCAGTAAAAAAATGCGATCGCCATAGAATGCGAATAGCATATAACCGAAGTCAAATTGAGTCTCAATACCGTGCACAATCATCTTTGAAGTATCCTCTCCCGATAACTGCAAAAACTGAGACATGCGTTTGCAGAAAAAAGAAGATGTTTAGGTATTTTTTTGGGATGTGATACGGACTAAACGTTACAAAGGCCACTTATGCGCTGTCCCGCAAACATATATGTAGGTCTGTTCTGGTGACGTAATGCACATCGGGTTACGTATACTGATACGTTCAATTGCCAAAAACGTAACGCAATAACTCATCATTTTTATGATACATTTTGTATGATGAATTGCGGATAAATAACTAAGCGTAACATCTGGTTAAGGTCCTCGTATGCCCCACCCGCGGACAGTGAGAATGAAGACCATGTTTTCATCATCGTATACCATGACTTTAGCCATATGTTTTATTTCATTGAAGTACATTGAATAACGCTATAAAGCAAATTAAAGAAATCTCTCCCGCGCTGATAATGGGACGTAGATAGTAAGTCTGACAGATGCGCGATCTGATATATAAGTTTATGACGATTGAGGCCGACCAATGAACACAAATAGTTTAAATGAAATATATATATATATATATATATATATATATATGTATTCAGTATAAACACACGTTATATTCAATAGCGAATTAGGCCTACCTTTTACCCACAGAATCTCTAAAAATTACGGAGCTTTCGATGCAATAAGGCTTGGATGTGAAATATACCAACCACAAGATGTGAGGCCTCCAGAAAGAGATCGTTATTGATGGGGGGTCTAGGGATTACATGCTTTATATAGGTCCCTTATTGCGCCCAAAGATGATTTTGTCATTTGGATAGCACTATCAGTGCCTTTTAGTCCGCGAATGTAAACTCCGACCCTGAAACCGCCAACCCTCCCCCCACCCCCTATTCAGATTTTCTGGATCCACCCCTGTGGTATTCAACTACCATGCATGCACTTTAGCGAACATTTCACCAGTTTCCCGCCCTCTGCACCGGCTGACCTGCGTCCGATGTCCGTCTTATCTGGATAGAAAGGTGGCGGCCGGGGGCAGACGCGCCAGACGGAGAATACGCTACATGACACAGGGGTTGCGCTCCGTGCCTGAAGCACTTTCTTTACTCCCTGCGCGGTGGCGGGTGAGGCTATTATAGCGTGTGTATGGAATCAGGCGAAGGAGGGATGCGGGAGTTGCGGGTGGGAAGGGCTTTTTCCAAACTGGGGCGGGGTTGGAGGGGGCAAAAACAGCGTCTGGAATATGTTTCCTCTGACCTGGGTGTCAGGCGTCAGGGTGTCAGGATTAAACTACTACTGGAGTCAGTGCATCAACCTTGAAAGAAGAGGTCATAAGCCACACGGTCTGGGCCTCCAAGATCCTGGTGACCTTGAACCCAAGTCAGATTTTATTACACCCCTGGATCTGTATACACTTTGCCACCGGACACACTGAGCACGCTTTGCACACACTCACATTGGTACTTACTACGTCACTACTACACCCCATTTAAAAAGAAACATGAATTTTACCTTGACCCGCGACAGGGAAGGAATCATCAGGATATATCGACTCACTTGTCGCCTTGACATACGTTTAAACTACGTGGGTGTGTGTGTGGCCAGGTCGAGGCTTAATGATTAGGTGGCACTTAAATATTAAGTGGACGGTCGGGCACGCTGGAATAATTAACAGTGGGGGGCCCAGGCGATTACATATTGGGTTATCAGTTTCTTTAATTGGATATTCATTAGCTGCACGTGCTTTTGGTCTTACGAATGTAGGCTACCTTCTCTCGATCTACATTATGTTTGACAACCTTTATACTCTGTCCACAACGTCGATCTTTACATTATAGTACAGTGCACTTCGGTTAAATGCAAATTCCGTTTGTCAGCAATTAAGTTGCGATTATCCGAAGTCGGCGATTTTGACGGGTCAGTCCGGACTACATGTTCATGTTTGTACACGTATGGGGTTTATATGCACATCAGATACAAAAGTGTACGCTAAACATTTGTTTAAAAAAATGAGATTTGAGATTTTCATTATTAATGTATTCAGATACAGAAGCTGTTTGAGGATTTTGGGTCTTAATCGATTTAAGGAATTTCACATATTAAGCAACATCTCCAGTTCTATCATCTCCATAATCGGAGGGGAGGACCCGAACAGTTTACAGGTTGAAGGGCAATGAGATGAGGCACACTTCTTTGATTATAAACATGAT
>CAXHSH010000209.1:0-17738 GCA_964019135.1 Arenicola marina
CATGTTTGTGTCAGGGCGTCCTTGGTTGAACTCCCGTGCTTTTACCGCCGTTACAACACCCACGCTTTACCCACCTTGACACGCAACCGTCGACAACACAATTAAGGTGGCGCTAATAAACTCGGCAAATATGGCATTCCCTGATGGCAGTTACAAAGGCCAGAGACTCCGGTAACTGGACTATAATGTTAGCAATGACCCACCATTATGCCTGGCTCCTGGCTTCAAGGACATTACCTGGTGGTAATACGAAATAACATGAGACCGCTTTCAGGGAATCTACCTGGCCAATATGTCTGATGATACATAGAAAGACCACCAGGCCGATCTACCTTTATATAAGGACGATTTGAAGTTCTTTGCCTGGCCAATCGTCTTAAAAGCCAATTCATCGCCCACGTCGTCACATTTATCTTTCAAGACAAGCTCTGGCTAGACATGACAAAAGGCGAGCAATGGATGAAAATAAAGAATCATTCTCTAATAATGAACCCCGCTCGCAATGACACGTGGCAGGCCAGACATAAACCAGAATTAGGATAACTACACGCACCCCATGTAATGCTGATAGCCGGAAATACCCATTACCATGGCGACCGATGGGGGCCCGCCATAATGATTAAGAACACTTGAGGCCGACGACATAGCTGGCGTCTCTCATTACACAGACAGCCGGAGACGTGTGGAGTGAAGGAGGTTAAGGCCACAGAAACACACGAAAAACACAGTTTTTGTGGACGGCGCTTCTGGGAGTGGCAGGAAGCCTATACATAGTATAAGGAGGGACTGGAGTGGAGGAACATGATTGGTTCGTTGGTTGGTTGTATATTCAGGAAGCTTTGACCACTTTTGTGGAGAAGCATGGAGCCAGACCCCGGGGTGTGGGGTGGGTGGTGGGGGAACGGAGTGGAGGAACATGATTGGTTGGTTGATTGGTTGTATCTTCAGGACACTTTAACCACTTTTGTGGAGAAGCATGGAGCCAGACCCCTGGGTGTGGGGTGGGTGTTGGGGGAACGGAGTGGGGGAACATGATTGGTTGTATATTCAGGACACTTTAACCACTTTTGTGGAGTAGCATGGAGCCAGACCCCTGGGTGTGGGGTGGGTGTTGGGGGAACGGAGTGGGGGAACATGATTGGTTGTATATTCAGGACACTTTAACCACTTTTGTGGAGAAGCATGGAGCCAGACCCCTGGGTGTGGGGTGGGTGGTGGGGGAACGGAGTGGAGGAACATGATTGGTTGGTTGATTGGTTGTATCTTCAGGACACTTTAACCACTTTTGTGGAGAAGCATGGAGCCAGACCCCTGGGTGTGGGGTGGGTGTTGGGGGAACGGAGTGGGGGAACATGATTGGTTGTATATTCAGGACACTTTAACCACTTTTGTGGAGTAGCATGGAGCCAGACCCCTGGGTGTGGGGTGGGTGTTGGGGGAACGGAGTGGGGGAACATGATTGGTTGTATATTCAGGACACTTTAACCACTTTTGTGGAGAAGCATGGAGCCAGACCCCTGGGTGTGGGGTGGGTGGTGGGGGAACGGAGTGGAGGAACATGATTGGTTGTATATTCAGGACACTTTAACCACTTTTGTGGAGAAGCATGGAGCCAGACCCCTGGGTGTGGGGTGGGTGTTGGGGGAACGGAGTGGAGGAGCATGATTGGTTGGTTGGTTGGTTGTATATTCAGGAAGCTTTGACCACGTTTGTGGAGAAGCATGGAGCCAGACCCCTGGGTGTGGGGTGGGTGGTGGGGGAACGGAGTGGAGGAGCATGATTGGTTCGTTGATTGGTTGTATATTCAGGACACTTTAACCACTTTTGTGGAGAAGCATGGAGCCAGACCCCTGGGTGTGGGGTGGGTGTTGGGGGAACGGAGTGGAGGAACATGATTGGTTGGTTGATTGGTTGTATATTCAGGACACTTTAACCACTTTTGTGGAGTAGTATGGAGCCAGACCCCTGGGTGTGGGGTGGGTGGTGGGGGAACGGAGTGGGGGAACATGATTGGTTGGTTTTATATTCAGGAAGCTTTGACCACTTTTGTGGAGAAGCATGGAGCCAGACCCCTGGGTGTGGGGTGGGTGGTGGGGGAACGGAGTGGGGGAACATGATTGGTTCGTTGATTGGTTGTGTATTCAGGACACTTTAACCACTTTTGTGGAGAAGCATGGAGCCAGACCCCTGGGTGTGGGGTGGGTGGTGGGGGAACGGAGTGGAGGAACATGATTGGTTGTATATTCAGGAAGCTTTGACCACTTTTGTGGAGAAGCATGGAGCCAGACCCCTGGGTGTGGGGTGGGTGGTGGGGGAACGGAGTGGAGGAACATGATTGGTTGGTTGATTGGTTGTATATTCAGGACACTTTAACCACTTTTGTGGAGAAGCATGGAGCCAGACCCCTGGGTGTGGGGTGGGTGGTGGGGGAACGGAGTGGAGGAACATGATTGGTTGGTTGGTTGGTTGTATATTCAGGACACTTTGACCACTTTTGTGGAGTAGTATGGAGCCAGACCCCTGTGTGTGGGGTGGGTGGTGGGGGAACGGAGTGGGGGAACATGATTGGTTCGTTGATTGGTTGTATATTCAGGACACTTTAACCACTTTTGTGGAGAAGCATGGAGCCAGACCCCTGGGTGTGGGGTGGGTGGTGGGGGAACGGAGTGGAGGAACATGATTGGTTGTATATTCAGGAAGCTTTGACCACTTTTGTGGAGAAGCATGGAGCCAGACCCCTGGGTGTGGGGTGGGTGTTGGGGGAACGGAGTGGAGGAACATGATTGGTTGGTTGATTGGTTGTATATTCAGGACACTTTAACCACTTTTGTGGAGTAGTATGGAGCCAGACCCCTGTGTGTGGGGTGGGTGGTGGGGGAACGGAGTGGAGGAACATGATTGGTTGGTTGTATATTCAGGAAGCTTTGACCACTTTTGTGGAGAAGCATGGAGCCAGACCCCTGGGTGTGGGGTGGGTGGTGGGGGAACGGAGTGGGGGAACATGATTGGTTCGTTGATTGGTTGTATATTCAGGACACTTTAACCACTTTTGTGGAGAAGCATGGAGCCAGACCCCTGGGTGTGGGGTGGGTGGTGGGGGAACGGAGTGGAGGAACATGATTGGTTGGTTGATTGGTTGTATATTCAGGACACTTTAACCACTTTTGTGGAGAAGCATGGAGCCAGACCCCTGTGTGTGGGGTGGGTGGTGGGGGAACGGAGTGGAGGAGCATGATTGGTTCGTTGGTTGGTTGTATATTCAGGACACTTTAACCACTTTTGTGGAGAAGCATGGAGCCAGACCCCTGTGTGTGGGGTGGGTGGTGGGGGAACGGAGTGGAGGAACATGATTGGTTGGTTGATTGGTTGTACATTCAGGACACTTTAACCACTTTTGTGGAGAAGCATGGAGCCAGACCCCTGGGTGTGGGGTGGGTGGTGGGGGAACGGAGTGGAGGAACATGATTGGTTGGTTGATTGGTTGTATATTCAGGACACTTTAACCACTTTTGTGGAGTAGCATGGAGCCAGACCCCTGTGTGTGGGGTGGGTGGTGGGGGAACGGAGTGGAGGAACATGATTGGTTGGTTGATTGGTTGTACATTCAGGACACTTTAACCACTTTTGTGGAGTAGCATGGAGCCAGACCCCTGGGTGTGGGGTGGGTGGTGGGGGAACGGAGTGGAGGAGCATGATTGGTTGGTTGATTGGTTGTATATTCAGGACACTTTGACCACTTTTGTGGAGAAGCATGGAGCCAGACCCCTGGGTGTGGGGTGGGTGGTGGGGGAACGGAGTGGAGGAGCATGATTGGTTGGTTGATTGGTTGTATATTCAGGACACTTTAACCATTTTTGTGGAGAAGCATGGAGCCAGACCCCTGGGTGTGGGGTGGGTGGTGGGGGAACGGAGTGGAGGAACATGATTGGTTGGTTGATTGGTTGTATATTCAGGACACTTTGACCACTTTTGTGGAGAAGCATGGAGCCAGACCCCTGTGTGTGGGGTGGGTGGTGGGGGAACGGAGTGGAGGAACATGATTGGTTGGTTGGTTGGTTGTATATTCAGGACACTTTGACCACTTTTGTGGAGAAGCATGGAGCCAGACCCCTAGGTGTGGGGTGGGTGGTGGGGGAACGGAGTGGGGGAACATGATTGGTTGGTTGATTGGTTGTATATTCAGGACACTTTAACCACTTTTGTGGAGAAGCATGGAGCCAGACCCCTGGGTGTGGGGTGGGTGGTGGGGGAACGGAGTGGAGGAACATGATTGGTTGGTTGGTTGGTTGTATATTCAGGACACTTTGACCACTTTTGTGGAGTAGTATGGAGCCAGACCCCTGTGTGTGGGGTGGGTGGTGGGGGAACGGAGTGGGGGAACATGATTGGTTGGTTGATTGGTTGTATATTCAGGACACTTTAACCACTTTTGTGGAGTAGCATGGAGCCAGACCCCTGGGTGTGGGGTGGGTGTTGGGGGAACGGAGTGGAGGAACATGATTGGTTGGTTGGTTGGTTGTATATTCAGGACACTTTGACCACTTTTGTGGAGAAGCATGGAGCCAGACCCCTGTGTGTGGGGTGGGTGGTGGGGGAACGGAGTGGGGGAACATGATTGGTTGGTTGATTGGTTGTATATTCAGGACACTTTAACCACTTTTGTGGAGAAGCATGGAGCCAGACCCCTGGGTGTGGGGTGGGTGGTGGGGGAACGGAGTGGAGGAACATGATTGGTTGGTTGGTTGGTTGTATATTCAGGACACTTTGACCACTTTTGTGGAGTAGTATGGAGCCAGACCCCTGTGTGTGGGGTGCGTGGTGGGGGAACGGAGTGGAGGAACATGATTGGTTGGTTGGTTGGTTGTATATTCAGGACACTTTGACCACTTTTGTGGAGAAGCATGGAGCCAGACCCCTGGGTGTGGGGTGGGTGGTGGGGGAACGGAGTGGAGGAACATGATTGGTTCGTTGATTGGTTGGTTGTATATTCAGGACACTTTAACCACTTTTGTGGAGAAGCATGGAGCCAGACCCCTGTGTGTGGGGTGGGTGGTGGGGGAACGGAGTGGAGGAACATGATTGGTTGGTTGGTTGGTTGTATATTCAGGACACTTTGACCACTTTTGTGGAGAAGCATGGAGCCAGACCCCTGGGTGTGGGGTGGGTGGTGGGGGAACATGATTGGTTGGTTGATTGGTTGGTTGTATATTCAGGACACTTTGACCACTTTTGTGGAGTAGCATGGAGCCAGAACCCTGTGTGTGGGGTGGGTGGTGGGGGAACGGAGTGGAGGAACATGATTGGTTCGTTGATTGGTTGTATATTCAGGACACTTTAACCACTTTTGTGGAGAAGCATGGAGCCAGACCCCTGTGTGTGGGGTGGGTGGTGGGGGAACGGAGCGGAAGAACATGATTGGTTCGTTGATTGGTTGTATATTCAGGAAGCTTTGACCACTTTTGTGGAGAAGCATGGAGCCAGACCCCTGGGTGTGGGGTGGGTGGTGGGGGAACGGAGTGGAGGAGCATGATTGGTTCGTTGGTTGATTGGTTGTATATTCAGGACACTTGAACCACTTTTTTGGAGTAGCATGGAGCCAGACCCCTGGGTGTGGGGTGGGTGTTGGGGGAACGGAGTGGAGGAACATGATTGGTTGGTTGGTTGGTTGTATATTCAGGACACTTTGACCACTTTTGTGGAGAAGCATGGAGCCAGACCCCTGTGTGTGGGGTGGGTGGTGGGGGAACGGAGTGGAGGAGCATGATTGGTTGGTTGATTGGTTGTATATTCAGGACGCTTTAACCACTTTTGTGGAGAAGCATGGAGCCAGACCCCTGGGTGTGGGGTGGGTGGTGGGGGAACGGAGTGGGGGAACATGATTGGTTGGTTGATTGGTTGTATATTCAGGACGCTTTAAACACTTTTGTGGAGTAGCATGGAGCCAGACCCCTGTGTGTGGGGTGGGTGGTGGGGGAACGGAGTGGAGGAGCATGATTGGTTGGTTGATTGGTTGTATATTCAGGACGCTTTAAACACTTTTGTGGAGAAGCATGGAGTCAGACCCATGGGTGTGGGGTGGGTGGTGGGTGGGGACGGGGGTCAATACCTAGTCCATCAATATATAGAAGCGGGGAAAAACGACACTTGTTACTCGAACTTGGAACATGGAGCGAGCGGGCGGGTGAGGGTGTGGGCATGAGTGTATCACCCCGAGGGTCGATGGTGGAGACACAAGGACATTCATATATCATAAGTCAGCATTGACCTCTTCCATTCATAACCAATATTCAGCAGAAACCATTGATACATGTACCAAGGGAGCGTATTAGTCACCCACTCACATACCAACGGACAGCATACTTAGACCACTTAGGCACGGATCCAAGACACGGACATGTAATGCTGAAACGGCACAGAGACACTCGCGGTTTTGAGCCGATATAATTACCCTTCCATCCTATTCACTCATTCATCATCATGTTGCTCCTCGCCACACATCGGTACCAATAAAATCGAATATTCCGTCTGTTCGTCCATACGACGGTGATTTCCAGGCGGCCGAAAGCAAGGATGGATGGTTCTGTCACGACGGGCCACGCCCTCTGCCGTCAGATTGGAAGCATGGGAACCAGGCTGGATTTCCAGGCACCAGCGTGCGTCAAGCATAGCCTCTCGAATTTCGCGCTAGTGACCTACACAAGCGATAACGCTGTTCCACTGATCGTATAAAACCGCTTTAGGAAAAATCATATTTAGCCCATCGTGCCTACATATAAGCCAGGACTGTTTAATGAGCCTATTAGCGTTCACGGGTGAATGTGCAAACCGAGAGTGAATGGGGGGAGGCGAGGTATGGTGGATGACGGAACGGGTAATTAGGGATGCGAGATAGCAGAAAACACCGGAGTGGGAGTGGGTGGGCAAAGGCGGGGATTGGCGGAGGAGGGGAGGCGGGGATTGGACGTTGGACAAGACTGGGCGGGCATGACAACCACGTCACGTCGGTACCAGACCAGCGGCTAGAAGGCAAAAAGGTAAAATGTCAGTTTCAGTGTTCCTCGCAGACATCGGCGGCCTGTCGCCACGTAATAACCCCACGAGACGCATGATAATAATGCGAAAGCCACAAAATATTATTAATTTTAAATCAGAATAAATAACTAAGAACATTGTCACACCAGCAGCGCTTGTTAAAATGAGAAAACAACTGGACACGTCGGTAGTGGCTGCTGTGGACATGACGAAGCCTGGAACCTTCACACATAAAACTTGGGCACACAGACGCACCCCATACCGGCTGCCCTTGGCGGCGTCGCCGAATATCACTCCCACATGTACAGCCTCCGGCCATACCCCATAAGTCATGTATGGACAGGGGTTAATGAGACGAAACGGGTGCCATACACGGATGGGATGCGAACCCGCAACCCGTTGGCGTGCAGTCGGAAAAACCTTACCCAGGTGAGCATCGACGGTGGCTCTCTACTGGCCACGGGGACGCAGTCACGGCCGAGAAAGACACCGAACACTATATAGTGCATCTACACCAGACCCAACAAAACATTCGGCGCGCGGTGTTTGGAAAAACGCTGATTAGCTCCACGAGGATGATATTCACACCAATGCCATTAGGCAAGGGACAGTCCGCGAATTTTTGTCACTTATATACATGCTTTAAGTGCCTCCACCGTTGGGTTTTTGTCCCGCGCCTCCGGGAATTTGTCGGGTTTATTGTCTCTGGAGTTGAGGTAGGCCAAGTAGGGCCCTGTCACCCCCACGCCTTCCTTGATTCCGTTATCTGACGTGCTTCGTTTCCCTTATGAGGGCCGAGTCCACACAGACTACATTTCCACCAGTCGTTCTGTTAATGAGGGAAGAAAAGAAAATGCCATCTCTTGCCACGCTATCTTGAGAGTTTTCCACTTTTTTTGGCGGCTAACAGCAAGACTAATGGCCCATGCCGTCTTCGGCTTCTCGGGCGTGACAGGCATATCAGCCAGATAACCTTTACATTATTTACCAAAGGGATAATAGAAGCTACTAACGTCGATCAGTCTCACCCGCCAACCGTTTACAGCACGTTCATGGCGGTGGCAGTCCACGTAGAACAAGACGAGATCCTTGTCTTCCGTCAGAAGGGAGTGTTAAAATAAAATTCGACATGAAACGTGCGTTAGGCCGCACATAAAGGCTCGATTGGGCCAACACCTTTCAAACACAGACCCATGGGAACAATGGAGCTGATGATGTGAAACATTCACCCAAGATATACATTTGCCCAACATGATAAAGTGTCAAAACGGGTGTTATTGGTCTTAAGCCCAGTGTGCAATCGACTGAGCTCATCAGAGATTCTGTTACTTACATATATACAGCACTATAAATCTTGTTTATTGATAATATTAAGTTAATTAAATCATCATCAATTTGATGTATTTAATTATTTAATCTACTTGGTTCCATATTGGAGGCCGGCCCGGTAGCTCAGTGGGCTAAAGCGCTCGCATTGAGTGCTCTGAACATCTGTGAGCCTAAGGGCACGTGGATCGATGGTTCGAGCCCCGCTGTGACCATGTCCGTGTGGTCGCAGGATAAAGATCCCATGTCCTTCTTCGCAAAGAGTAGGAGGTTACGTCCAAGGGACATGGCTCCACTTTCCTTCTCCGATCGACGCGATATGACCAAATGTTGTTAAAGCGTCCTGAATATACCATCAACTAACCATCGTTAGATATTTAGCTTTTCCTCAGTTACTATGAGCTTTCCCCTGACAAGCACCATGACGCACAGCATGGCAGCGCCGTCTGGTGAATGGATCTATAACCTGTGGGTGTTCTGCTACCGGTAGCAGGTGGTGCGACCTGGCCAATCAGCGAAGGTTGCTGACAGCCACGACAATAAATCTCTTCCACTGCCGCAAACTATTTCCCTGCTGGGTGTGAAATCAAGCCACAGGTTCCTCGAGTGGATTAATGGAAACATTGATTAGTATAGGTAATGCGTTTCTACGCTTGCCAGGTTTCGCAAAAGGGTTACATTTACGGACGTTAGTTTACTTACTATTTACTAAATACCGTGTTTTGTGCGAAGTCCCATATTGAAATCATAGATTTCAAGGGAAGGCTTTGTCATGTAACTGAGTTGGTCTCGACACGTCGCATGTTGACTTCAGCGATGAGCTGAGACCAGGAAAGCCTGACATAATTTTTTTTTTTTTTTTTTAATATAATTCTTTATTTCATCAAGTCACAGAACAGACAGTATACAGTACACGATAAACGAGCAGCACACCCCCAAAACATTATACAGTACCCCAAAAGAGATCTATAGGATATGTTTTTTTTTCAACCTGCAAAAAATAGCAACACCTCCGGTCATACAGTGGCAAAAAACTTTTCAAGACCCTCCCATTTTAACTTAAACATTTGGCTTCGTTTTCCACCAGGGGTTCTTTCGCTTATATAATATTCTACAGCGTATAACTGTTTCAACATACGAATGGAATTGAATATTGGTGTTTTAGGCCACTTTTGTGCACATACAGGCTAAATTGGGCCAAGGAACCTCCCGAGACGATGAAGGATGAAGGAATGAAACATGCCCCAGATTAGGTGCCCGAGCCCGGATTCGAACCCAGGACCTATTGATTTGCGGTCTAGTGCGCTAACCACTACACCAGGGAGGCCCCCCCGTTTCAACATACGAAACCCTTGCCTTACATTCAACTTATCACCCGAACATCGTGTCTTATAAATATATTTCTTAAAGGTAAGGAATATTTGATCAATCAACTGATATTTTGCATCTGTCACGCCTAAAAGAATGTTTTCCATCGATAGATAGCTTGTAATATCTAAAAAGGGCCATAAACAATATTTCACTTGCTGCCAAAGCATCCGGGTTTCCCCACATGACCAAAATAAATGTTCTATTGTTTCCGTATCAGTTTTACACAAAGGGCAAAGATCCGTCTCAGTTATACCCCATTGATAGAGCTGGTGATTTGTGGGCAAGATTAGTTGCAAAATTTTATATTGAAATGCATTATATTTCCTATCTGATGTAGTTTTAAATGTTCTAGTATAGATTTCCGTCCAGTTAACATTTAAATCATCTACTTTTAATATGTTATTCCATCTCAGTTTTCTCTTATTCATCAGCGAGCCATCCTCTATCAAAGTCATATAAACATAATTGCATGCTTTCTTGCTAATATAAAAGCCATTTAATGGATCCATTTTTACCCCTCGGCTATTACTACAAATGTTTTCTAGCGACCAATGTTCTTTTACTACTCTTACTAGATAGAGGTAGTCTAAATAGTTAATAGTACAATTATATTTTGCTTTAAAATTGTCATAGGAAATAAATTTATTCGTCACAAGGAGATCTTGAATCAATACACATTTATTTTGTATCAATATCTGTTTCAATTTTTGCAGATTGGGATTTTGACGTAGCGATGAGCTGGGACCAGGAAAGTCTGACGTAGCGATGAGCTGGGACCCGGAAAGCCTGACGTAGCGATGAGCTGGGACCCAGAAAGCCTGACGTAGCGATGAGCTGGGACCCGGAAAGCCTGACGTATCGATGAGCTGGGACCAGGAAAACAGCCTGACATAGCGATGAGCTGGGACCAGGAAAGCCTGACGTAGCAATGAGCTGGGACCCGGAAAGTCTGACCTAGCGATGAGCTGGGACCAGGAAAACAGCCTGACATAGCGATGAGCTGGGACCAGGAAAGCCTGTCATAGTGATGAGCTGGGACCCGGAAAGCCTGACGTAGCGATAAGCTGGGACCCAGAAAGTCTGACCTAGCGATGAGCTGGGACCAGGAAAACAGCCTGACATAGCGATGAGCTGGGACCAGGAAAGCCTGACATAGCGATGAGCTGGGACCCGGAAAGCCTGACATAGCGATGAGCTGGGACCCGGAAAGCCTGACATAGCGATGAGCTGGGACCCGGAAAGCCTGACGTAGCGATAAGCTGGGACCCGGAAAGTCTGACCTAGCGATGAGCTGGGACCAGGAAAACAGCCTGACGTAGCGATAAGCTGGGACCCAGAAAGTCTGACCTAGCGATGAGCTGGGACCAGGAAAACAGCCTGACATAGCGATGAGCTGGGACCAGGAAAGCCTGACATAGCGATGAGCTGGGACCCGGAAAGCCTGACATAGCGATGAGCTGGGACCCGGAAAGCCTGACATAGCGATGAGCTGGGACCCGGAAAGCCTGACGTAGCGATAAGCTGGGACCCGGAAAGTCTGACCTAGCGATGAGCTGGGACCAGGAAAACAGCCTGACATAGCGATGAGCTGGGACCAGGAAAACAGCCTGACATAGCGATGAGCTGGGACCAGGAAAGCCTGACATAGCGGTGAGCTGGGACCCGGAAAGCCTGAGGTGGCGATGAGCTGGGACCCGGAAAGCCCCAATCAGACGGGTAAAACTGTGTCTAATCAGCATAAATGAGCGGAGCTAAAACAGTACGAAACGGACGGCCACATTTCCATTCATGGACTGCAGACCCCGTCGGAGCATTATAGAAAGAATGGCTATCAGGACCGATTAGTCTTCATCCGAGTGGACGTCTGTGAGAGCCCAAAACATCCGACTACCCAAAACGTCCTACATAGCTAAGAACCAACGAACAGTTACATTTGACGTTTCAATCATTTACAATCTGGCGATATGAAACCCGCGATACGCTCGTTTTGTGTCTCTTAGATAGAAATATATGAGGTGGGGGAGGGCGGGAGGGGGGGGGGGAGTTTAAGTGTGGGGTAGTGCACAACAAGGCACGGAAAAAATAAGCGTTAGCGGTATTTTACAGCCTTAATTGGCCTCTTTGCCCTCGTTTGAACTTGTCACACCCTCCGGCCATATATCTATCAATTAAAACAATAATTATGCGAGGTCGGGGCCACCTTAAGGACATGGACAAACTCTGGTCATGGTTCTTGTAATATATTTATTCGTGGATGCTCGAGTTGTATCTAACTGTGCATTATGTTGTAAGTGTCAAAATTCTGATCCTGGCCCGTTTTGGGCACTCGGACGTTTTGGGCTCTCACAGACGTCTACCAGGTCTCCGGGCTAATCTCTAACACAACTCCATAACTTCAAAACAAATCAAGAAGCTGTGACATCCTTCAGACTAACCGCCGACCATACGCCGCCATCGGTGATTGGGACCACCGACATGACACACCGCATAGGGGGGTGAGGGTGGGGGGGGGGGTAGGGGGTGGGAGGAGGGGGGGTAGGGGATGGGAGAGGTGGTTGAGGGGGGAGGGGGTGGGAGGAGGGGACAATATATGATTTTAAATGGACCCTACATAAAAATATTGTCGCCATTTATTGGTGTAATTGGTTATGCTTTGCAAGGCGAGTCTGTTCCAGAGGTCGTCTAACTGGGAGGTCGTCAGAGATTGTCTAATACAGCAGTCATCTGATAGAGACTGTCTAATACAGAAGTCATCTGAGAGACATTGTCTAATACAGAAGTCATCTGATAGAGATTGTCTATTACAGCAGTCATCTGATAGAGATTGTCTAATACAGAAGTCATCTGAGAGACGGTCTAATACAGAAGTCATCTGAGAGAGATTGTCTAATACAGAAGTCATCTGATAGAGATTGTCCAAAAGGATGATTGTCTAAACGCGAGATTGTCTGAAAGCCGGATTGTCTAATAGCGAGATTGTCTTAGAGAGATTGTATGAAGGAGAGATTGTCTGACACGCCGTGGTCTAGCCCAGCTGTCGTCTGACCCAGCCGGTACTTAATCCTGAGACCCTACTCTAACAAACGGTGTCTCACGAAGAACCAGTGTCTTACTTCTTGGCTCTTATACCCTTTACCCTTAAACATGACCATACCCACCCCCCCCCCCCCCCCAAAAAAAAACATACATTGGGTCTAAGAAACGAACTTAACCTTTTAAGAGAAATGACCCCGATCAAAATGGGCGAGCCATTCAAAGTTACCAAAGCGTAGAGGGCACCTGTTCGGGACTGTTGCGTAAGGCAACCACTTCTGTCAGTCAAACTGCGATAATGTGAACTCTCAATGTAGAGAGGAGCCATGTGTACGGGCGTAATCCCCTACTCTTTGCTGACATTTATCCTGTACAACAAAATCTGCATTATGTTGTACATTTGCGTCAAAGAGCAAAAAAGCAAAGAGAACGTGAGGCTATAATAGGTAAAGAAACTTTAAAAAGGCAGGAAAAACCCCGCAATGCGGATGCGAAAAAACAATATTATAGGCAGGAAATCACGCATCCGCTTTCCTTTTCACCCGAATGAACAGCGCATCCACCCATTCAATGGGATGAATCCCAGTTAATGGCGGAGCGTAGCTTGGTCCGGCACGTTATGAAAGAGTGGAGGTGTGAATGGTGCAGCGAGGTGCGACATCCGACCAGCCACAGGGGTGTGGGCGGTGAGGGGGGTGGGGTGGAGAGGGTGTGGGCGGTGGGGGAGGGGTGGTGGGGTGGTGTGGGGGATGGGGGGGGGGTGATGGGCAGGGGTGGAGAGGGTGGGGGGAGCCGATAATGACTCGATTTCATTAAGGAAACAAGAGATTGGACCGGGTGTAGGTAGGAATGTATGGCTGCCATTAGAGATTGGACCGGGTGTAGGTAGGAATGTATGGATGCTATTAGAGATTGAACCGGGTGTAGGTAGGAATGTATGGCTGCCATTAGAGATTGGACCGGGTGTGGGTCGGAATGTATGGCTGCCATTAGAGATTGGACCGGGTGTAGGTCGGAATGTATGGCTGCCATTAGAGATTGGACCGGGTGTAGGTAGGAATGTATGGCTGCCATTAGAGATTGGACCGGGTGTAGGTCGGAATGTATGGATGCCATTAGAGATTGGACCGGGTGTAGGTAAGAATGTATGGCTTCCATAAGAGATTGGACCGGGTGTAGGTAGGAATGTATGGCTGCCATTAGAGATTGGACCGGGTGTAGGTCGGAATGTATGGCTGCCATTAGAGATTGGACCGGGTGTAGGTCGGAATGTATGGATGCCATTAGAGATTGGACCGGGTGTAGGTAGGAATGTATGGCTGCCATAAGAGATTGGACCGGGTGTAGGTCGGAATGTATGGCTGCCATTAGAGATTGGACCGGGTGTAGGTAGGAATGTATGGCTGCCATTAGAGATTGGACCGGGTGTAGGTAGGAATGTATGGCTGTCATTAGAGATTGGACCGGGTGTAGGTAGGAATGTATGGATGCTATTAGAGATTGGACCGGGTGTAGGTAGGAATGTATCGCTGCCATTAGAGATTGGACCGGGTGTAGGTAGGAATGTATGGATGCCATTAGAGATTGGACCGGGTGTAGGTCGGAATGTATGGCTGCCATTAGAGATTGGACCGGGTGTAGGTCGGAATGTATGGCTGCCATTAGAGATTGGACCGGGTGTAGGTCGGAATGTATGGCTGCCATTAGAGATTGAACCGGGTGTAGGTAGGAATGTATGGCTGCCATTAGAGATTGGACCGGGTGTGGGTCGGAATGTATGGCTGCCATTAGAGATTGGACCGGTGTAGGTCGGAATGTATGGCTGCCATTAGAGATTGGACCGGGTGTAGGTAGGAATGTATGGCTGCCATTAGAGATTGGACCGGGTGTAGGTCGGAATGTATGGATGCCATTAGAGATTGGACCGGGTGTAGGTAGGAATGTATGGCTGCCATAAGAGATTGGACCGGGTGTAGGTAGGAATGTATGGCTGCCATTAGAGATTGGACCGGGTGTAGGTAGGAATGTATGGCTGCCATTAGAGATTGGACCGGGTGTAGGTCGGAATGTATGGATGCCATTAGAGATTGGACCGGGTGTAGGTAGGAATGTATGGCTGCCATAAGAGATTGGACCGGGTGTAGGTCGGAATGTATGGCTGCCATTAGAGATTGGACCGGGTGTAGGTAGGAATGTATGGCTGCCATAAGAGATTGGACCGGGTGTAGGTCGGAATGTATGGCTGCCATTAGAGATTGGACCGGGTGTAGGTAGGAATGTATGGCTGCCATTAGAGATTGGACCGGGTGTAGGTAGGAATGTATGGCTGCCATTAGAGATTGGACCGGGTGTAGGTAGGAATGTATGGCTGTCATTAGAGATTGGACCGGGTGTAGGTAGGAATGTATGGGACACGTAGTATGTCGCACGTGGATACCGAGGACCGAGCTAGAAGCAGAACCCCAACAAAGTGAAAATAAAAGGGAAATAACACTTTCACGTTCTTAGTTTCGTACCATATGATTCGACGTGGCGATGATACATTGCGGCATCGACATTCAGCATAACCACCAGACGGTCCGGCCTGACAGTGAAGTAAATCCCCGACAGAGGTAATATGGAAGAAATCCCGAAGACAAGTGGGTCTGAGAAGACGACCTTGCCCACCGTAAGACAAGCGGATTGGCGTTATATACCACTTTCTGACAAAGATAACGGTTGCTGATCGAGCTTCCACAGAATACGAAAGCTTCAAATTGAGAGATGAACGACCAAAAAAATAAAGAACGGATCCTGCCGGAAAACTAATTTTCTTTTAAACTTTGACGATAATGTCGTGCGAAATTGTTATAGTTTTCACAGAACTCAGTTGCGCGGAAAATAAAGACACAGCAACTAGCAGTACTGCATGGAAACCATAAGATCGCGTGGCAAAGGAAAGGCAGTTTTAAAATGGCAATCAGCAAACCAAGGTAGTTCATATTGGCTTGGTATCTTCATTGGCTGTGACACTGCTACATGATCCAAGACTTATAAGTTACAGGCATTCTTGAAATAAAACTAAAAATTCTAAAAGCCTGAGGACTTCTTAAATGGCAAACCAAGGTAGTTCATATTGGCTTGGTATCTTCATTGGCTGTGACACTTCCTACATGAGCCAAGACTTATAAGTTACAGGCATTCTTAGAAATAAAACTAAAAAGCCTGAGGAAGTCTTAAATGTTAGTAAAGAAAAGCATAGATGGAGCTTAACGCGAAATGGACAACATGACACAGCTTTCGTGACAGCTGCCTAGTGCAAAATCCCCGCCAGGTCATCTGGAGCGCTGTCATTGCGTCGCTCGCGTGACTGCAACGGGCCAATCATTGCGTTCTTCTTAAATATCATCGTTTTCATTCACCTGTTGCACAGTTCCATACCGCGTCATTATTGTTCTCAGGCTAGCAATAACTTATTGTTTCTGGTTTCAGCCACCCTTTCCAGAGCCCATCTGGACAGACAAGGTATACATACCAGGTGGAGCGGGGTCGTGTGTGGGGCACATTAATGGCCAGCTAGAAAGAAGCAAACTGTTCGTAAGATGGCAAAGATATGAACCATTTAAATGCGTTTAATATGATAGACATAAGATAAGTTATTCATTTATTATTTTGTTATTGTTTTTTGTCCTATATCGTGTATGCAAATAAACATTTTATCCCAAACCTATTTTTAAACTGGCACAGAAAAAGTTCACGTGTCATGTGTTGGAATCGGCTAAGAGAGCCAATATCCAAAGCAATCAATTGGTAGGTATAGGAAATATGTCACTTTATTAAATTAGCACAGACCTAGTAAAAAATTTCATCGATTTAAACTGGCACAGGTATCTAATGTTGTTTAAGCGGCAAACGTAAAGCTCTGGGGCCGTACTCCTAATGCTCTGGGCCGTACCCCTAATGCCCTGGGCCGTACTCCTAATGCTCTGGGGCCGTACTCCTAATGCTCCGGGGCCGTACACCTAATGCTCTGGGGTCGTACTCCTAATGCTCTGGGGCCGTACTCCTAATGTTCTGGGGCCGTACTCCTAATGCTCTGGGGCCGTACTCCTAATGCTCTGGGGTCGTACTCCTAATGCTCTGGGGTCGTACTCCTAATGCTCTGGGCCGTACTCCTAATGCTCTGGGGCCGTACTTCTAATGCTCTGGGCCGTACTCCTAATGCTCTGGGGCCGTACTCCTAATGCTCTGGGGCCGTACTCCTAATGCTCGGGGGCCGTACTCCTAATGCTCTGGGGCCGTACTCCTAATGCTCTGGGGCCGTACTCCTAATGCTCTGGGGCCGTACTTCTAATGCTCGGGTCGTACTCCTAATGCTCTGGGCCGTACTCCTAATGCTCTGGCCGTACTCCTAATGCCTGGGCCGTACTCCTAATGCTCTGGGGCCGTACTCTAATGCTCTGGGGCCGTACTCCTATGCTGGCCGTACTCTATGCTCTGGGCCGTACTCCTAATGCTCGGGCCGTACTCCTAATGCTCTGGGGCCGTACTCCTAATGCTCTGGGGCCGTACTCCTAATGCTCTGGGGCCGTACTCCTAATGCTCTGGGGCCGTACTCCTAATGCTCTGGGGCCGTACTCTAATGCTCTGGGCCGTACTCCTAATGCTCTGGGGCCGTACTCCTAATGCTCTGGGGCCGTACTTCTAATGCTCGGAGGTCGTACTCCTGATGCTCTGGGGCCGTACTCCTAATGCTCTGGGGCCGTACTCCTAATGCTCTGGTCGTACTCCTAATGCTCTGGGGCCGTACTCCTAATGCTCGGGGCCGTACTCCTAATGCTCTGGGGCCGTACTTCTAATGCTCTGGTGGCGTACTCCTAATGCTCTGGGCCGTACTCCTAATGCTCTGGGGCCGTACTCCTAATGCTCTGGGCCGTACTCTAATGCTCTGGCCGTACTTCTAATGCTCGGGGTCGTATTCCTGATGCTCTGGGGCC
>CAXHSH010000210.1:0-31169 GCA_964019135.1 Arenicola marina
TGAAAGTCGAGAACAGGCATGTGGTAGGTGAAAGTGGAGGAGACGGGGGTGGTAGGTGAAAGCGGAGGAGAGTGACGAGAGCGCAAGATGTGGCAGAAACGAGGAAGGGCAGCAGTCAGGACAAGAAGGAACAATTATAAGGAGATGTAGAGAACATCTTGCAATAAAAGAGAAAGCGAATTGGAAGAAAAGAGGAGTAATAGTAGATGGGTAAATGCAGGATGAGAGAAGCGAAGAAGCTAATGGGTAAGGGCAGGAAGAAACAGGCCAAGACGTGTGGCGGAGGTCGGGGCTGGTAGGTGAAAATGGAGAACAGTCATGTGATAGGTGAACGTGGAGGAGACGGGGGTGGTAGGTGAAAGCGGAGGAGAGTGACGAGAGCGCAAGATGTGGCAGAAACGAGGAAGGGCAGCAGTCAGGGACAAGAAGGAACAATTATAAGGAGATGTAGAGAACATCTTGCAATAAAAGAGAAAGCGAATTGGAAGAAAAGAGGAGTAATAGTAGATGGGTAAATGCAGGATGAGAGAAGCGAAGAAGCTAATGGGTAAGGGCAGGAAGAAACAGGCCAAGACGTGTGGCGGAGGTCGGGGCTGGTAGGTGAAAATGGAGAACAGTCATGTGATAGGTGAACGTGGAGGAGACGGGGGTGGTAGGTGAAAGCGGAGGAGAGGGACGAGAGCGCAAACCGTGGCAGAAACGAGGAAGGGCAGCAGACAGGGACAAGAAGGAACAATTATAAGGAGATGTAGAGAACATCTTGCAGTAAAAGAGAAAGTGAATTGGAAGAAAAGAGGAGTAATAGTAGATGGGTAAATAAATGCAGGATGAGAGAAGCGAAGGAGTTAATGGGTAAGGGCAGGATGAAACAGGCCAAGACGCGAATGAGTGAGAATAATATGAGAGCGACGAAGAACAGAATCAGAATCGTTTTATTGGGTCAAGCATACATAACAAAACAAACAGGAAAAGAAAAACACGCACAAAAATTAGATAGGGTTGCCTGACCGAGGAGACTCACATTAAGACTGCTAGGCAGTCGCTAGCATGTAAGGGCAGGGTGAGAACGACAAACAACCATATAGGTAAGCGCTGCACGAGAAAAACAAAGAAGCAAATGAGTAACGGCAGTATGAGAAACAAGAAGAAGTAACTATGGAAGAGCAGGATGGGAGAAACGATGGTCTAAATGGCAAAAGCAAGATGAAGCAAAAACGAACAATTAAAATGTAAGGGCTGGATGAAGAAGTAAGTTAGTAAGGGCAAGGCGAGAAAAGCCAAGAATAAATAGGTAATGACAGGATGAGAACAACGATGAAGACACGTCAAAATGGTTCAGGCTGTTAGGGGGTAGGACATGGCTGCCGAGATGGTTCAGGCTGTTAGGGGGTAGGACATGGCTGCCGAGATGGTTCAGGCTGTTAGGGGGTAGGACATGGCTGCCGAGATGGTTCAGGCTGTTAGGGGGTAGGAAATGGCTGTCGAGATGGTTCAGACTGTTAGGGAGTAGGACATGATTACCGAGATGGTTCAGGCTGTAAGGGGGTAGTACATGGGTGCCGAGATGGTTCAGGCTGTTAGGGGGTAGGACATGGCTGGTAAGATGGTTCAGGCTGTTAGGTGCTAGGACATAATTGCCGAGATGGTTCAGGTTGTTAGGGGGTAGGACATGGCTGCCGAGATGGTTCAGGCTGTTAGGGAGTAGGACATAATTACCGAGATGGTTCAGGCTGTTAGGGGGTAGGACATGGCTGCCGAGATGGTTCAGGCTGTTAGGGGGTAGGACATGGCTGGTAAGATGGTTCAGTCTGTTAGGGAGTAGGACATGGCTGCCGATATGGTTCAGGCTGTTAGGGGGTAGAACATGGCTGGTAAGATGGTTCAGGCTGTTAGGGGGTAGGACATGGCTGTCGAGATGGTTTAGGCGGTTAGGGGGTAGGACATGATTACCGAGATGGTTCAGGCTGTTAGGGGGTAGGACATGGCAGCCGAGATGGTTCAGGCTGTTAGGGGGTAGGACATGGCTGCCGAGATGGTTCAGGCTGTTAGGGGGTAGGACATGGCTGCCGAGATGGTTCAGGCTGTTAGGGGGTAGGACATGGCAGCCGGGATGGTTCAGGCTGTTAGGGGGTAGGACGTGGCTGCCGAGATGGTTCAGGCTGTAAGGGGGTAGGACATGGCTGCCGAGATGGTTCAGGCTGTTAGGGGGTAGGACATGGCTGCCGAGATGGTTCAGGCTGTTACAAGGTAGGACATGGCTGCCGAGATGGTTCAGGCTGTTAGGAGGTAGGACATGGCTGCCGAGATGGTTCAGGCTGTTAGGGGGTAGGACATGGCTGCCGAGATGGTTCAGGCTGTTACAAGGTAGGACATGGCTGCCGAGATGGTTCAGGCTGTTAGGAGGTAGGACATGGCTGCCGAGATGGTTCAGGCTGTTAGGGGGTAGGACATGGCTGCCGAGATGGTTCAGGCTGTAAGGGGGTAGGACATGGCTGCCGAGATGGTTCAGGCTGTTAGGGGGTAGGAAATGGCTGTCGAGATGGTTCAGGCTGTTAGGGGTAGGACATGGCTGCCGAGATGGTTCAGGCTGTTAGGGGGTAGGACATGGCTGCCGAGATGGTTCAGGCTGTTAGGGGGTAGGACATGGCTGCCGAGATGGTTCAGGCTGTAAGGGGGTAGGACATGGCTGCCGAGATGGTTCAGGCTGTTAGGGGGTAGGACATGGCAGCCGAGATGGTTCAGGCGGTTAGGGGGTAGGACATGGCTGCCGAGATGGTTCAGGCTGTTAGGAGGTAGGACATGGCTGCCGAGATGGTTCAGGCTGTTAGGGGGTAGGACATGGCTGCCGAGATGGTTCAGGCTGTAAGGGGGTAGGACATGGCTGCCGAGATGGTTCAGGCTGTTAGGGGGTAGGACATGGCAGCCGAGATGGTTCAGGCGGTTAGGGGGTAGGACATGGCTGCCGAGATGGTTCAGGCTGTTAGGGGGTAGGACATGGCTGCCGAGATGGTTCAGGCGGTTAGGGGGTAGGACATGGCTGCCGAGATGGTTCAGGCTGTTATGGGGTAGGACATGGCTGCCGAGATGGTTCAGGCTGTTAGGGGGTAGGACATGGCTGCCGAGATGGTTCAGGCTGTAAGGGGGTAGGACATGGCTGCCGAGATGGTTCAGGCTGTTATGGGGTAGGACATGGCTGCCGAGATGGTTCAGGCTGTTAGGGGGTAGGACATGGCTGCCGAGATGGTTCAGGCTGTAAGGGGGTAGGACATGGCTGCCGAGATGGTTCAGGCTGTTAGGGGGTAGGACATGGCAGCCGAGATGGTTCAGGCGGTTAGGGGGTAGGACATGGCTGCCGAGATGGTTCAGGCTGTTAGGAGGTAGGACATGGCTGCCGAGATGGTTCAGGCTGTTAGGGGGTAGGACATGGCTGCCGAGATGGTTCAGGCTGTAAGGGGGTAGGACATGGCTGCCGAGATGGTTCAGGCTGTTAGGGGGTAGGACATGGCAGCCGAGATGGTTCAGGCGGTTAGGGGGTAGGACATGGCTGCCGAGATGGTTCAGGCTGTTAGGGGGTAGGACATGGCTGCCGAGATGGTTCAGGCTGTTAGGGGGTAGGACATGGCTGCCGAGATGGTTCAGGCTGTTACAAGGTAGGACGTGGCTGCCGAGATGGTTCAGGCTGTTAGGGGGTAGGACATGGCTGGTAAGATGGTTCAGGCTGTTAGGGGGTAGAACATGGCTGGTAAGATGGTTCAGGCTGTTAGGGGGTAGGACATGGCTGCCGAGATGGTTCAGGCTGTTAGGGGGTAGGACATGGCTGCCGAGATGGTTCAGGCTGTTACAAGGTAGGACGTGGCTGCCGAGATGGTTCAGGCTGTTAGGGGGTAGGAAATGGCTGCCGAGATGGTTCAGGCTGTTAGGGGGTAGGACGTGGCTGCCGAGATGGTTCAGGCTGTAAGGGGGTAGGACATGGCTGCCGAGATGGTTCAGGCTGTTAGGGGGTAGGACATGGCTGCCGATATGGTTCAGGCTGTAAGGGGGTAGGAAATGGCTGCCGAGATGGTTCAGGCTGTTAGGGGGTAGGACGTGGCTGCCGATATGGTTCAGGCTGTTAGGGGGTAGGAAATGGCTGCCGAGATGGTTCAGGCTGTTAGGGGGTAGGACGTGGCTGCCGATATGGTTCAGGCTGTTAGGGAGTAGGACATAATTACCGAGATGGTTCAGGCTGTTAGGGGGTAGGACATGGCTGCCGAGATGGTTCAGGCTGTTAGGGGGTAGGACATGGCTGGTAAGATGGTTCAGGCTGTTAGGTGCTAGGACATAATTGCCGAGATGGTTCAGGCTGTTAGGGGGTAGGACATGGCTGCCGAGATGGTTCAGGCTGTTAGGGGGTAGGACATGGCTGCCGAGATGGTTCAGGCTGTTTTGGGGTAGGACATGGCTGCCGAGATGGTTCAGGCTGTTAGGGGGTAGGACATGACAGCCGAGATGGTTTAGGCGGTTAGGGGGTAGGACATGGCTGCCGAGATGGTTCAGGCTGTTAGGGGGTAGGACATGGCTGCCGAGATGGTTCAGGCTGTTAGGGGGTAGGACATGGCTGCCGAGGTGGTTCAGGCTGTTAGGGGGTAGGACATGGCTGCCGAGATGGTTCAGACTGTTAGGGGGTAGGACATGGCTGCCGAGATGGTTCAGGCTGTTACAAGGTAGGACATGGCAGCCGAGATGGTTCAGGCTGTTAGGGGGTAGGACATGGCAGCCGAGATGGTTCAGGCGGTTAGGGGGTAGGACATGGCTGCCGAGATGGTTCAGGCTGTTAGGGAGTAGGACATAATTACCGAGATGGTTCAGGCTGTTAGGGGGTAGGACATGGCTGCCGAGATGGTTCAGGCTGTTAGGGGGTAGGACATGACAGCCGAGATGGTTTAGGCGGTTAGGGGGTAGGACATGGCTGCCGAGATGGTTCAGGCTGTTAGGGAGTAGGACATAATTACCGAGATGGTTCAGGCTGTTAGGGGGTAGGACATGGCTGCCGAGATGGTTCAGGCTGTTAGGTGCTAGGACATAATTGCCGAGATGGTTCAGGCTGTTAGGGGGTAGGACATGGCTGCCGAGATGGTTCAGGCTGTTAGGGGGTAGGACATGGCTGCCGAGATGGTTCAGGCTGTTAGGGAGTAGGACATAATTGCCGAGATGGTTCAGGCTGTTAGGGGGTAGGACATGGCTGCCGAGATGGTTCAGGCTGTTAGGGGGTAGGACATGGCTGCCGATATGGTTCAGGCTGTTAGGGAGTAGGACATAATTACCGAGATGGTTCAGGCTGTTAGGGGGTAGGACATGGCTGCCGAGATGGTTCAGGCTGTTAGGGGGTAGGACATGGCTGGTAAGATGGTTCAGGCTGTTAGGTGCTAGGACATAATTGCCGAGATGGTTCAGGCTGTTAGGGGGTAGGACATGGCTGCCGAGATGGTTCAGGCTGTTAGGGGGTAGGACATGGCTGCCGAGATGGTTCAGGCTGTTAGGGGGTAGGACATGGCAGCCGAGATGGTTCAGGCTGTTAGGGGGTAGGACATGGCTGCCGAGATGGTTCAGGCTGTTAGGGGGTAGGACATGGCTGCCGAGATGGTTCAGACTGTTACAAGGTAGGACATGGCTGCCGAGATGGTTCAGGCTGTTAGGGGGTAGGACATGGCTGGTAAGATGGTTCAGGCTGTTAGGTGCTAGGACATAATTGCCGAGATGGTTCAGGCTGTTAGGGGGTAGGACATGGCTGCCGAGATGGTTCAGGCTGTTAGGGGGTAGGACATGGCTGCCGAGATGGTTCAGGCTGTTAGGGGGTAGGACATGGCTGCCGAGATGGTTCAGGCTGTTAGGGGGTAGGACATGGCTGCCGAGATGGTTCAGGCTGTTAGGGGGTAGGACATGGCTGCCGAGATGGTTCAGGCTGTTAGGGGGTAGGACATGACAGCCGAGATGGTTTAGGCGGTTAGGGGGTAGGACATGGCTGCCGAGATGGTTCAGGCTGTTAGGGGGTAGGACATGGCTGCCGAGATGGTTCAGGTGGTTAGGGGGTAGGACATGGCTGCCGAGATGGTTCAGGCTGTTACAAGGTAGGACATGGCAGCCGAGATGGTTCAGACTGTTAGGGGGTAGGACATGGCTGCCGAGATGGTTCAGACTGTTAGGGGGTAGGACATGGCTGCCGAGATGGTTCAGACTGTTAGGGGGTAGGACATGGCTGCCGAGATGGTTCAGGCTGTTAGGGGGTAGGACATGGCTGCCGAGATGGTTCAGGCTGTTAGGGGGTAGGACATGGCTGCCGAGATGGTTCAGGCTGTTAGGGGGTAGGACATGGCTGCCGAGATGGTTCAGACTGTTACAAGGTAGGACATGGCTGCCGAGATGGTTCAGGCTGTTACAAGGTAGGACATGGCTGCCGAGATGGTTCAGGCTGTTAGGGGTAGGACATGGCTGCCGAGATGGTTCAGGCTGTTAGGGGGTAGGACATGGCTGCCGAGATGGTTCAGGCTGTTAGGGGGTAGGACATGGCTGCCGAGATGGTTCAGGCTGTTAGGGGGTAGGACATGGCTGCCGAGATGGTTCAGACTGTTATGGGGTAGGACATGGCTGCCGAGATGGTTCAGACTGTTAGGGGGTAGGACATGGCTGCCGAGATGGTTCAGACTGTTATGGGGTAGGACATAATTGCCGAGATGGTTCAGGCTGTTAGGGGGTAGGACATGGCTGCCGAGATGGTTCAGACTGTTAGGGGGTAGGACATGGCTGCCGAGATGGTTCAGACTGTTAGGGGGTAGGACATAATTGCCGAGATGGTTCAGGCTGTTAGGGGGTAGGACATGGCTGCCGAGATGGTTCAGGCTGTTAGGGGGTAGGACATGGCTGCCGAGATGGTTCAGGCTGTTAGGGGGTAGGACATGGCTGCCGAGATGGTTCAGGCTGTTAGGGGGTAGGACATGGCTGCCGAGATGTTTCAGGCTGTTAGGGGGTAGGACATGGCTGCCGAGATGGTTCAGGCTGTTAGGGGGTAGGACATGATTACTGAGATGGTTCAGGCTGTTATGGGGTAGGACATGGCTGCCGAGATGGTTCAGGCTGTTAGGGGGTAGGACATGATTACTGAGATGGTTCAGGCTGTTATGGGGTAGGACATGGCTGCCGAGATGGTTCAGGCTGTTAGGGGGTAGGACATGGCTGCCGAGATGGTTCAGGCTGTTAGGGGGTAGGACATGATTACTGAGATGGTTCAGGCTGTTATGGGGTAGGACATGGCTGCCGAGAAGGTTCAGGTTGTTAGGTGCTAGGACATAATTGCCGAGATGGTTCAGGCTGTTAGGGGGTAGGACATGGCTGCCGAGATGGTTCAGGCTGTTATGGGGTAGGACATGGCTGCCGAGATGGTTCAGGCTGTTAGGGGGTAGGACATGGCTGCCGAGATGGTTCAGGCTGTTAGGGGGTAGGACATGGCTGCCGAGATGGTTCAGGCTGTTAGGGGTAGGACATGGCTGCCGAGATGGTTCAGGCTGTTAGGGGGTAGGACATGGCTGCCGAGATGGTTCAGGCTGTTAGGGGGTAGGACATGGCTGCCGAGATGGTTCAGGCTGTTAGGGGGTAGGACATGGCAGCCGAGATGGTTTAGGCGGTTAGGGGGTAGGACATGGCTGCCGAGATGGTTCAGGCTGTTAGGGGGTAGGACATGGCTGCCGAGATGGTTCAGGCTGTTAGGGGGTAGGACATGGCTGCCGAGATGGTTCAGGCTGTTAGGGGGTAGGACATGGCTGCCGAGATGGTTCAGGCTGTGAGGGGGTAGGACATGGCAGCCGAGATGGTTCAGGCTGTTAGGGGGTAGGACATGGCTGCCGAGATGGTTCAGGCTGTTAGGGGGTAGGACATGGCAGCCGAGATGGTTCAGGCTGTTAGGGGGTAGGACATGGCTGCCGAGATGGTTCAGGCTGTTAGGGGGTAGGACATGGCTGCCGAGATGGTTCAGGCTGTTAGGGGGTAGGACATGGCTGCCGAGATGGTTCAGGCTGTTAGGGGGTAGGACATGGCTGCCGAGATGGTTTAGGCGGTTAGGGGGTAGGACATGGCTGCCGAGATGGTTCAGGCTGTTAGGGGGTAGGACATGGCTGCCGAGATGGTTCAGGCTGTTAGGGGGTAGGACATGGCTGCCGAGATGGTTCAGGCTGTTAGGGGGTAGGACATGGCTGCCGAGATGGTTCAGGCTGTTAGGGGGTAGGACATGGCTGCCGAGATGGTTCAGGCTGTTACAAGGTAGGACATGGCTGCCGAGATGGTTCAGGCTGTTAGGGGGTAGGACATGACAGCCGAGATGGTTCAGGCTGTTAGGGGGTAGGACATGGCTGCCGAGATGGTTCAGGCTGTTAGGGGGTAGGACATGACAGCCGAGATGGTTCAGGCTGTTAGGGGGTAGGACATGGCTGTCGAGATGGTTTAGGCGGTTAGGGGGTAGGACATGATTACCGAGATGGTTCAGGCTGTTAGGGGGTAGGACATGACAGCCGAGATGGTTCAGGCTGTTAGGGGGTAGGACATGGCTGCCGAGATGGTTCAGGCTGTTAGGGGGTAGGACATGACAGCCGAGATGGTTCAGGCTGTTAGGGGGTAGGACATGGCTGTCGAGATGGTTTAGGCGGTTAGGGGGTAGGACATGATTACCGAGATGGTTCAGGCTGTTATGGAGTAGGACATGGCTGCCGAGATGGTTCAGGCTGTTAGGGGGTAGGACATGGCTGCAGAGATGGTTCAGGCTGTTAGGGGTAGGACATGGCTGCCGAGATGGTTCAGGCTGTTAGGGGGTAGGACATGGCTGCCGAGATGGTTCAGGCTGTTAGGGGGTAGGACATGATTACTGAGATGGTTCAGGCTGTTATGGAGTAGGACATGGCTGCCGAGATGGTTCAGGCTGTTAGGGGGTAGGACATGGCTGCCGAGATGGTTCAGGCTGTTAGGGGGTAGGACATGACAGCCGAGATGGTTCAGGCTGTTAGGGGGTAGGACATGGCTGTCGAGATGGTTTAGGCGGTTAGGGGGTAGGACATGATTACCGAGATGGTTCAGGCTGTTAGGGGGTAGGACATGACAGCCGAGATGGTTCAGGCTGTTAGGGGGTAGGACATGGCTGCCGAGATGGTTCAGGCTGTTAGGGGGTAGGACATGACAGCCGAGATGGTTCAGGCTGTTAGGGGGTAGGACATGGCTGTCGAGATGGTTTAGGCGGTTAGGGGGTAGGACATGATTACCGAGATGGTTCAGGCTGTTATGGAGTAGGACATGGCTG
Source organism: Arenicola marina (assembly GCA_964019135.1). Lineage (NCBI taxonomy): Eukaryota > Metazoa > Annelida > Polychaeta > Arenicolidae > Arenicola > Arenicola marina. The sequence goes on from CAXHSH010000210.1 coordinate 9,317, forward strand.
CCGAGATGGTTCAGGCTGTTAGGGGGTAGGACATGGCTGCAGAGATGGTTCAGGCTGTTAGGGGTAGGACATGGCTGCCGAGATGGTTCAGGCTGTTAGGGGGTAGGACATGGCTGCCGAGATGGTTCAGGCTGTTAGGGGGTAGGACATGGCTGCCGAGATGGTTCAGGCTGTTAGGGGTAGGACATGGCTGCCGAGATGGTTCAGGCTGTTAGGGGGTAGGACATGGCTGCCGAGATGGTTCAGGCTGTTAGGGGGTAGGACATGGCTGCCGAGATGGTTCAGGCTGTTAGGGGGTAGGACATGGCAGCCGAGATGGTTTAGGCGGTTAGGGGGTAGGACATGGCTGCCGAGATGGTTCAGGCTGTTAGGGGGTAGGACATGGCTGCCGAGATGGTTCAGGCTGTTAGGGGGTAGGACATGGCTGCCGAGATGGTTCAGGCTGTTAGGGGGTAGGACATGGCTGCCGAGATGGTTCAGGCTGTTAGGGGGTAGGACATGGCTGCCGAGATGGTTCAGGCTGTTAGGGGGTAGGACATGGCTGCCGAGATGGTTCAGGCTGTTAGGGGGTAGGACATGGCTGTCGAGATGGTTTAGGCGGTTAGGGGGTAGGACATGATTACCGAGATGGTTCAGGCTGTTATGGAGTAGGACATGGCTGCCGAGATGGTTCAGGCTGTTAGGGGGTAGGACATGGCTGCAGAGATGGTTCAGGCTGTTAGGGGTAGGACATGGCTGCCGAGATGGTTCAGGCTGTTAGGGGGTAGGACATGGCTGCCGAGATGGTTCAGGCTGTTAGGGGGTAGGACATGGCTGCCGAGATGGTTCAGGCTGTTAGGGGGTAGGACATGGCTGCCGAGATGGTTCAGGCTGTTAGGGGTAGGACATGGCTGCCGAGATGGTTCAGGCTGTTAGGGGGTAGGACATGGCTGCCGAGATGGTTCAGGCTGTTAGGGGGTAGGACATGGCTGCCGAGATGGTTCAGGCTGTTAGGGGGTAGGACATGGCTGCCGAGATGGTTCAGGCTGTTAGGGGGTAGGACATGGCTGCCGAGATGGTTCAGGCTGTTAGGGGGTAGGACATGGCAGCCGAGATGGTTTAGGCGGTTAGGGGGTAGGACATGGCTGCCGAGATGGTTCAGGCTGTTAGGGGGTAGGACATGGCTGCCGAGATGGTTCAGGCTGTTAGGGGGTAGGACATGGCTGCCGAGATGGTTCAGGCTGTTAGGGGGTAGGACATGGCTGCCGAGATGGTTCAGGCTGTTAGGGGGTAGGACATGGCTGCCGAGATGGTTCAGGCTGTTAGGGGGTAGGACATGGCTGCCGAGATGGTTCAGGCTGTTAGGGGGTAGGACATGGCTGCCGAGATGGTTCAGGCTGTTAGGGGGTAGGACATGGCTGCCGAGATGGTTCAGGCTGTTATGGGGTAGGACATGGCTGCCGAGATGGTTCAGGCTGTTAGGGGGTAGGACATGGCAGCCGAGATGGTTTAGGCGGTTAGGGGGTAGGACATGGCTGCCGAGATGGTTCAGGCTGTTAGGGGGTAGGACATGGCTGCCGAGATGGTTCAGGCTGTTAGGGGGTAGGACATGGCTGCCGAGATGGTTCAGGCTGTTAGGGGGTAGGACATGGCAGCCGAGATGGTTTAGGCGGTTAGGGGGTAGGACATGGCTGCCGAGATGGTTCAGGCTGTTAGGGGGTAGGACATGGCTGCCGAGATGGTTCAGGCTGTTAGGGGGTAGGACATGGCTGCCGAGATGGTTCAGGCTGTTAGGGGGTAGGACATGGCTGCCGAGATGGTTCAGGCTGTTAGGGGGTAGGACATGGCTGCCGAGATGGTTCAGGCTGTTAGGGGGTAGGACATGGCTGCCGAGATGGTTCAGGCTGTTAGGGGGTAGGACATGGCTGCCGAGATGGTTCAGGCTGTTAGGGGGTAGGACATGGCTGCCGAGATGGTTCAGGCTGTTATGGGGTAGGACATGGCTGCCGAGATGGTTCAGGCTGTTAGGGGGTAGGACATGGCTGCCGAGATGGTTCAGGCTGTTATGGGGTAGGACATGGCTGCCGAGATGGTTCAGGCTGTTATGGGGTAGGACATGGCTGCCGAGATGGTTCAGGCTGTTAGGGGGTAGGACATGGCTGCCGAGATGTTTCAGGCTGTTAGGCGCTAGGACATAATTGCCGAGATGGTTCAGGTTGTTAGGGGGTAGGACATGGCTGCCGAGATGGTTCAGGCTGTTAGGGGGTAGGACATGGCTGCCGAGATGTTTCAGGCTGTTAGGTGCTAGGACATAATTGCCGAGATGGTTCAGGCTGTTAGGGGGTAGGACATGGCTGCCGAGATGCTTCAGGCTGTTAGGGGGTAGGACATGGCTGCCGAGATGGTTCAGGCTGTTAGGGGGTAGGACATGGCTGCCGAGATGGTTCAGGCGGTTAGGTGCTAGGACATAATTGCCGAGATGGTTCAGGCTGTTAGGGGGTAGGACATGGCTGCCGAGATGGTTCAGGCTGTTAGGGGGTAGGACATGGCTGCCGAGATGGTTCAGGCTGTTAGGGGTAGGACATGGCTGCCGAGATGGTTCAGGCTGTTAGGAGGTAGGACATGGCTGCCGAGATGGTTCAGGCTGTTACAAGGTAGGACATGGCTGCCGAGATGGTTCAGGCTGTTAGGGGGTAGGACATGGCTGCCGAGATGGTTCAGGCTGTTAGGGGGTAGGACATGGCTGCCGAGATGGTTCAGGCTGTTAGGGGGTAGGACATGGCAGCCGAGATGGTTCAGGCTGTTAGGGGGTAGGACATGGCTGCCGAGATGGTTCAGGCTGTTAGGGGGTAGGACATGGCTGCCGAGATGGTTCAGGCTGTTAGGGGGTAGGACATGGCAGCCGAGATGGTTCAGGCTGTTAGGGGGTAGGACATGGCAGCCGAGATGGTTCAGGCTGTTAGGGGGTAGGACATGGCTGCCGAGATGGTTCAGGCTGTTAGGGGGTAGGACATGGCTGCCGAGATGGTTCAGGCTGTTAGGGGGTAGGACATGGCAGCCGAGATGGTTCAGGCTGTTAGGGGGTAGGACATGGCTGCCGAGATGGTTCAGGCTGTTAGGAGGTAGGACATGGCTGCCGAGATGGTTCAGGCTGTTAGGGGGTAGGACATGGCTGCCGAGATGGTTCAGGCTGTTATGGAGTAGGACATGATTGTCGAGATGGTTCAGGCTGTTATGGGGTAGGACATGGCTGCCGAGAAGGTTCAGGCTGTTAGGGGGTAGGACATGGCTGCCGAGATGTTTCAGGCTGTTAGGGGCTAGGACATAAATGCCGAGATGGTTCAGGCTGTTAGGGGGTAGGACATGGCTGCCGAGATGGTTCAGGCTGTTAGGGGGTAGGACATGATTACTGAGATGGTTCAGGCTGTTATGGGGTAGGACATGGCTGCCGAGAATTTCAGGCTGTTAGGTGCTAGGACATAATTGCCGAGATGGTTCAGGCTGTTAGGGGGTAGGACATGGCTGCCGAGATGCTTCAGGCTGTTAGGGGGTAGGACATGGCTGCCGAGAAGGTTCAGGCTGTTATGGGGTAGGACATGGCTGCCGGGATGTTTCAGGCTGTTAGGTGCTAGGACATAATTGCCGAGATGGTTCAGGCTGTTAGGGGGTAGGACATGGCTGCCGAGATGGTTCAGGCTGTTAGGGGGTAGGACATGGCTGCCGAGATGGTTCAGGCTGTTAGGGGGTAGGACATGATTACTGAGATGGTTCAGGCTGTTATGGGGTAGGACATGGCTGCCGAGAAGGTTCAGGTTGTTAGGTGCTAGGACATAATTGCCGAGATGGTTCAGGCTGTTTAGGGGGTAGGACATGGCTGCCGAGATGGTTCAGGCTGTTATGGGGTAGGACATGGCTGCCGAGATGGTTCAGGCTGTTAGGGGGTAGGACATGGCTGCCGAGATGTTTCAGGCTGTTAGGTGCTAGGACATAATTGCCGAGATGGTTCAGGTTGTTAGGGGGTAGGACATGGCTGCCGAGATGGTTCAGGCTGTTAGGGGGTAGGACATGGCTGCCGAGATGTTTCAGGCTGTTAGGTGCTAGGACATAATTGCCGAGATGGTTCAGGCTGTTAGGGGGTAGGACATGGCTGCCGAGATGCTTCAGGCTGTTAGGGGGTAGGACATGGCTGCCGAGATGGTTCAGGCTGTTATGGGGTAGGACATGGCTGCCGGGATGTTTCAGGCTGTTAGGTGCTAGGACATAATTGCCGAGATGGTTCAGGCTGTTAGGGGGTAGGACATGGCTGCCGAGATGGTTCAGGCTGTTAGGGGGTAGGACATGGCTGCCGAGATGGTTCAGGCTGTTAGGGGGTAGGACATGATTACTGAGATGGTTCAGGCTGTTATGGGGTAGGACATGGCTGCCGAGAAGGTTCAGGCTGTTAGGTGCTAGGACATAATTGCCGAGATGGTTCAGGCTGTTAGGGGGTAGGACATGGCTGCCGAGATGGTTCAGGCTGTTAGGGGGTAGGACATGGCTGCCGAGATGGTTCAGGCTGTTAGGGGGTAGGACATGGCAGCCGAGATGGTTCAGGCTGTTAGGGGTAGGACATGGCTGCCGAGATGGTTCAGACTGTTACAAGGTAGGACATGGCTGCCGAGATGGTTCAGGCTGTTAGGGGGTAGGACATGGCTGCCGAGATGGTTCAGGCTGTTAGGGGGTAGGACATGGCTGCCGAGATGGTTCAGGCTGTTAGGGGGTAGGACATGGCTGCCGAGATGGTTCAGGCTGTTAGGAGGTAGGACGTGGCTGCCGAGATGGTTCAGGCTGTTACAAGGTAGGACATGGCTGCCGAGATGGTTCAGGCTGTTAGGGGGTAGGACATGGCTGCCGAGATGGTTCAGGCTGTTAGGGGGTAGGACATGGCTGCCGAGATGGTTCAGACTGTTAGGGGGTAGGACATAATTGCCGAGATGGTTCAGACTGTTAGGGGGTAGGACATGGCTGCCGAGATGGTTCAGGCTGTTAGGGGGTAGGACATGGCTGCCGAGATGGTTCAGGCTGTTAGGGGGTAGGACATGGCTGCCGAGATGGTTCAGGCTGTTACAAGGTAGGACATGGCTGCCGAGATGGTTCAGGCTGTTAGGAGGTAGGACGTGGCTGCCGAGATGGTTCAGGCTGTTACAAGGTAGGACATGGCTGCCGAGATGGTTCAGGCTGTTAGGGGGTAGGACATGGCTGCCGAGATGGTTCAGGCTGTTAGGGGGTAGGACATGGCTGCCGAGATGGTTCAGGCTGTTAGGAGGTAGGACGTGGCTGCCGAGATGGTTCAGGCTGTTACAAGGTAGGACATGGCTGCCGAGATGGTTCAGGCTGTTAGGGGGTAGGACATGGCTGCCGAGATGGTTCAGGCTGTTAGGGGGTAGGACATGGCTGCCGAGATGGTTCAGGCTGTTAGGGGGTAGGACATGGCTGCCGAGATGGTTCAGGCTGTTAGGAGGTAGGACGTGGCTGCCGAGATGGTTCAGGCTGTTAGGGGCTAGGACATGGCTGCCGAGATGGTTCAGACTGTTAGGGGGTAGGACATAATTGCCGAGATGGTTCAGGCTGTTAGGGGGTAGGACATGGCTGCCGAGATGGTTCAGGCTGTTAGGGGGTAGGACATGGCTGCCGAGATGGTTCAGACTGTTAGGGGGTAGGACATAATTGCCGAGATGGTTCAGGCTGTTAGGGGGTAGGACATGGCTGCCGAGATGGTTCAGGCTGTTAGGGGGTAGGACATGGCTGCCGAGATGGTTCAGGCTGTTAGGAGGTAGGACGTGGCTGCCGAGATGGTTCAGGCTGTTACAAGGTAGGACATGGCTGCCGAGATGGTTCAGGCTGTTAGGGGGTAGGACATGGCTGCCGAGATGGTTCAGGCTGTTAGGGGGTAGGACATGGCTGCCGAGATGGTTCAGGCTGTTAGGGGGTAGGACATGGCTGCCGAGATGGTTCAGGCTGTTAGGAGGTAGGACGTGGCTGCCGAGATGGTTCAGGCTGTTACAAGGTAGGACATGGCTGCCGAGATGGTTCAGGCTGTTAGGGGGTAGGACATGGCTGCCGAGATGGTTCAGGCTGTTAGGGGGTAGGACATGGCTGCCGAGATGGTTCAGACTGTTACAAGGTAGGACATAATTGCCGAGATGGTTCAGGCTGTTAGGGGGTAGGACATAATTGCCGAGATGGTTCAGGCTGTTAGGGGGTAGGACATAATTGCCGAGATGGTTCAGACTGTTAGGGGGTAGGACGTGGCTGCCGAGATGGTTCAGGCTGTTAGGGGGTAGGACATAATTGCCGAGATGGTTCAGACTGTTAGGGGGTAGGACATGGCTGCCGAGATGGTTCAGGCTGTTACAAGGTAGGACATAATTGCCGAGATGGTTCAGGCTGTTAGGGGGTAGGACGTGGCTGCCGAGATGGTTCAGGCTGTTACAAGGTAGGACATGGCTGCCGAGATGGTTCAGGCTGTTAGGGGGTAGGACATAATTGCCGAGATGGTTCAGGCTGTTAGGCGGTAGGACATGGCTGCCGAGATGGTTCAGACTGTTAGGGGGTAGGACATGGCTGCCGAGATGGTTCAGGCTGTTAGGGGGTAGGACATGGCTGCCGAGATGGTTCAGGCTGTTAGGGGGTAGGACATAATTGCCGAGATGGTTCAGACTGTTAGGGGGTAGGACATGGCTGCCGAGATGGTTCAGGCTGTTACAAGGTAGGACATAATTGCCGAGATGGTTCAGGCTGTTAGGGGGTAGGACGTGGCTGCCGAGATGGTTCAGGCTGTTACAAGGTAGGACATGGCTGCCGAGATGGTTCAGGCTGTTAGGGGGTAGGACATAATTGCCGAGATGGTTCAGGCTGTTAGGCGGTAGGACATGGCTGCCGAGATGGTTCAGACTGTTAGGGGGTAGGACATGGCTGCCGAGATGGTTCAGGCTGTTAGGGGGTAGGACATGGCTGCCGAGATGGTTCAGGCTGTTAGGGGGTAGGACATGGCTGCCGAGATGGTTCAGGCTGTTAGGGGGTAGGACATGGCTGCCGAGAAGGTTCAGGCTGTTAGGGGGTAGGACATGGCTGCCGAGATGGTTCAGGCTGTTAGGGGGTAGGACGTGGCTGCCGAGATGGTTCAGGCTGTTAGGGGTAGGACATGGCTGCCGAGATGGTTCAGGCTGTTAGGGGGTAGGACATGGCTGCCGAGATGGTTTAGGCTGTTAGGAGGTAGGACGTGGCTGCCGAGATGGTTCAGGCTGTTAGGGGGTAGGACATGGCTGCCGAGATGGTTCAGGCTGTTAGGGGGTAGGACATGGCTGCCGAGATGGTTCAGGCTGTTAGGGGGTAGGACGTGGCTGCCGAGATGGTTCAGGCTGTTAGGGGTAGGACATGGCTGCCGAGATGGTTCAGGCTGTTAGGGGGTAGGACATGGCTGCCGAGATGGTTTAGGCTGTTAGGGGGTAGGACATGGCTGCCGAGATGGTTCAGGCTGTTAGGGGGTAGGACATGGCTGCCGAGATGGTTCAGGCTGTTAGGGGGTAGGACATGGCTGCCGAGATGGTTCAGGCTGTTAGGGGGTAGGACATGGCTGCCGAGATGGTTCAGGCTGTTAGGAGGTAGGACGTGGCTGCCGAGATGGTTCAGGCTGTTAGGGGGTAGGACATGGCTGCCGAGATGGTTCAGGCTGTTAGGGGGTAGGACATGGCTGCCGAGATGGTTCAGGCTGTTAGGGGGTAGGACATGGCTGCCGAGATGGTTCAGGCTGTTAGGGGGTAGGACATGGCTGCCGAGATGCTTCAGGCTGTTAGGGGGTAGGACATGGCTGCCGAGATGGTTCAGGCTGTTAGGGGGTAGGACATGGCTGCCGAGATGGTTCAGGCTGTTAGGGGGTAGGACGTGGCTGCCGAGATGGTTCAGGCTGTTACAAGGTAGGACATGGCTGCCGAGATGGTTCAGGCTGTTAGGGGGTAGGACATGGCTGCCGAGATGGTTCAGGCTGTTAGGGGGTAGGACGTGGCTGCCGAGATGGTTCAGGCTGTTACAAGGTAGGACATGGCTGCCGAGATGGTTCAGGCTGTTAGGGGGTAGGACATGGCTGCCGAGATGGTTTAGGCTGTTATGGGGTAGGACATGGCTGCCGAGATGGTTCAGGCTGTTAGGGGGTAGGACGTGGCTGCCGAGATGGTTCAGGCTGTTAGGGGGTAGGACATGGCTGCCGAGATGGTTTAGACTGTTACAAGGTAGGACATGGCTGCCGAGATGGTTCAGGCTGTTAGGGGGTAGGACATAATTGCCGAGATGGTTCAGGCTGTTAGGGGGTAGGACATGGCTGCCGAGATGGTTCAGGCTGTTATGGGGTAGGACATGGCAGCCGAGATGGTTCAGGCTGTTAGGGGGTAGGACGTGGCTGCCGAGATGGTTCAGGCTGTTAGGGGGTAGGACATGGCTGCCGAGATGGTTCAGGCTGTTAGGGGGTAGGACATGGCTGCCGAGATGGTTCAGGCTGTTAGGGGGTAGGACATGGCTGCCGAGATGGTTCAGGCTGTTAGGGGTAGGACATGGCTGCCGAGATGGTTCAGGCTGTTACAAGGTAGGACATGGCTGCCGAGATGGTTCAGGCTGTTAGGGGGTAGGACATGGCTGCCGAGATGGTTCAGGCTGTTAGGGGGTAGGACATGGCTGCCGAGATGGTTCAGGCTGTTAGGGGGTAGGACATGGCTGTCGAGATGGTTCAGGCTGTTAGGGGGTAGGACATGGCTGCCGAGATGGTTTAGGCTGTTAGGGGGTAGGACATGGCTGTCGAGATGGTTCAGGCTGTTAGGGGGTAGGACATGGCTGCCGAGATGGTTCAGGCTGTTAGGGGGTAGGACATGGCTGCCGAGATGGTTCAGGCTGTTAGGGGGTAGGACATGGCTGCCGAGATGGTTCAGGCTGTTAGGGGGTAGGACATGGCTGCCGAGATGGTTCAGGCTGTTAGGGGGTAGGACATGGCTGCCGAGATGGTTCAGACTGTTAGGGGGTAGGACATGGCTGCCGAGATGGTTCAGGCTGTTAGGGGGTAGGACATGGCTGCCGAGATGGTTCAGGCTGTTAGGGGGTAGGACATGGCTGCCGAGATGGTTCAGGCTGTTAGGGGGTAGGACATGGCTGCCGAGATGGTTCAGACTGTTAGGGGGTAGGAAATGGCTGCCGAGATGGTTCAGGCTGTTAGGGGGTAGGACATGGCTGCCGAGATGGTTCAGGCTGTTAGGGGGTAGGACATGGCTGCCGAGATGGTTCAGGCTGTTAGGGGGTAGGACATGGCTGCCGAGATGGTTCAGGCTGTTAGGGGGTAGGACATGGCTGCCGAGATGGTTCAGGCTGTTAGGGGGTAGGACATGGCTGCCGAGATGGTTCAGGCTGTTAGGGGGTAGGACATGGCTGCCGAGATGGTTCAGGCTGTTAGGGGGTAGGACATGGCTGCCGAGATGGTTCAGACTGTTAGGGGGTAGGACATGGCTGCCGAGATGGTTCAGGCTGTTAGGGGGTAGGACATGGCTGCCGAGATGGTTCAGGCTGTTAGGGGGTAGGACATGGCTGCCGAGATGGTTCAGGCTGTTAGGGGTAGGACATGGCTGCCGAGATGGTTCAGGCTGTTAGGGGGTAGGACATGGCTGCCGAGATGGTTCAGGCTGTTAGGGGGTAGGACATGGCTGCCGAGATGGTTCAGGCTGTTAGGGGGTAGGACATGGCTGCCGAGATGGTTCAGGCTGTTAGGGGGTAGGACATGGCTGCCGAGATGGTTCAGGCTGTTAGGGGGTAGGACATGGCTGCCGAGATGGTTCAGACTGTTAGGGGGTAGGACATGGCTGCCGAGATGGTTCAGGCTGTTAGGGGGTAGGACATGGCTGCCGAGATGGTTCAGGCTGTTAGGGGGTAGGACATGGCTGCCGAGATGGTTCAGGCTGTTAGGGGTAGGACATGGCTGCCGAGATGGTTCAGGCTGTTAGGGGGTAGGACATGGCTGCCGAGATGGTTCAGGCTGTTAGGGGGTAGGACATGGCTGCCGAGATGGTTCAGGCTGTTAGGGGGTAGGACATGGCTGCCGAGATGGTTCAGGCTGTTAGGGGGTAGGACATGGCTGCCGAGATGGTTCAGGCTGTTAGGGGGTAGGACATGGCTGCCGAGATGGTTCAGACTGTTACAAGGTAGGACATGGCTGCCGAGATGGTTCAGGCTGTTAGGGGGTAGGACGTGGCTGCCGAGATGGTTCAGGCTGTTAGGGGGTAGGACATGGCTGCCGAGATGGTTCAGGCTGTTAGGGGGTAGGACATGGCTGCCGAGATGGTTCAGGCTGTTAGGGGGTAGGACATGGCTGCCGAGATGGTTCAGGCTGTTAGGGGGTAGGACATGGCTGCCGAGATGGTTCAGGCTGTTATGGGGTAGGACATGATTGTCGAGATGGTTCAGGCTGTTATGGGGTAGGACATGGCTGCCGAGAAGGTTCAGGCTGTTAGGGGGTAGGACATGGCTGCCGAGATGGTTCAGGCTGTTAGGGGGTAGGACATGGCTGCCGAGATGGTTCAGGCTGTTAGGGGGTAGGACATGGCTGCCGAGATGGTTCAGGCTGTTACAAGGTAGGACATGGCTGCCGAGATGGTTCAGGCTGTTAGGGGGTAGGACATGGCTGCCGAGATGGTTCAGGCTGTTAGGGGTAGGACATGGCTGCCGAGATGGTTCAGGCTGTTAGGGGGTAGGACATGGCTGCCGGGATGTTTCAGGCTGTTAGGGGGTAGGACATGGCTGCCGAGATGGTTCAGGCTGTTAGGGGGTAGGACATGGCTGCCGAGATGGTTCAGGCTGTTACAAGGTAGGACATGGCTGCCGAGATGGTTCAGGCTGTTAGGGGGTAGGACATGGCTGCCGAGATGGTTCAGGCTGTTACAAGGTAGGACATGGCTGCCGAGATGGTTCAGGCTGTTAGGGGGTAGGACATGGCTGCCGAGATGGTTCAGGCTGTTATGGGGTAGGACATGGCTGCCGAGATGGTTCAGGCTGTTAGGGGGTAGGACATGGCTGCCGAGATGGTTCAGGCTGTTAGGGGGTTGGACATGGCTGCCGAGATGGTTCAGGCTGTTAGGGGGTAGGACATGGCTGCCGAGATGGTTCAGGCTGTTACAAGGTAGGACATGGCTGCCGAGATGGTTCAGGCTGTTAGGGGGTAGGACATGATTGTCGAGATGGTTCAGGCTGTTATGGGGTAGGACATGGCTGCCGAGAAGGTTCAGGCTGTTAGGGGGTAGGACGTGGCTGCCGAGATGGTTCAGGCTGTTAGGGGGTAGGACATGGCTGCCGAGATGGTTCAGGCTGTTAGGGGGTAGGACATGGCTGCCGAGATGGTTCAGGCTGTTACAAGGTAGGACATGGCTGCCGAGATGGTTCAGGCTGTTAGGGGGTAGGACATGGCTGCCGAGATGGTTCAGGCTGTTAGGAGGTAGGACATGGCTGCCGAGATGGTTCAGGCTGTTAGGGGGTAGGACATGGCTGCCGAGATGGTTCAGGCTGTTATGGGGTAGGACATGATTGTCGAGATGGTTCAGGCTGTTATGGGGTAGGACATGGCTGCCGAGAAGGTTCAGGCTGTTAGGGGGTAGGACATGGCTGCCGAGATGTTTCAGGCTGTTAGGGGCTAGGACATGGCTGCCGAGATGGTTCAGGCTGTTAGGGGGTAGGACATGGCTGCCGAGATGGTTCAGGCTGTTAGGGGGTAGGACATGGCTGCCGAGATGGTTCAGGCTGTTAGGTGCTAGGACATAATTGCCGAGATGGTTCAGGCTGTTAGGGGGTAGGACATGGCTGCCGAGATGGTTCAGGCTGTTATGGGGTAGGACATGGCTGCCGAGAAGGTTCAGGTTGTTAGGTGCTAGGACATAATTGCCGAGATGGTTCAGGCTGTTAGGGGGTAGGACATGGCTGCCGAGATGGTTCAGGCTGTTATGGGGTAGGACATGGCTGCCGAGATGGTTCAGGCTGTTAGGGGGTAGGACATGGCTGCCGAGATGTTTCAGGCTGTTAGGTGCTAGGACATAATTGCCGAGATGGTTCAGGTTGTTAGGGGGTAGGACATGCTGCCGAGATGGTTCAGGCTGTTAGGGGGTAGGACATGGCTGCCGAGATGTTTCAGGCTGTTAGGTGCAAGACATAATTGCCGAGATGGTTCAGGCTGTTAGGGGGTAGGACATGGCTGCCGAGATGCTTCAGGCTGTTAGGGGGTAGGACATGGCTGCCGAGATGGTTCAGGCTGTTATGGGGTAGGACATGGCTGCCGGGATGTTTCAGGCTGTTAGGTGCTAGGACATAATTGCCGAGATGGTTCAGGCTGTTAGGGGGTAGGACATGGCTGCCGAGATGGTTCAGGCTGTTAGGGGGTAGGACATGGCTGCCGAGATGGTTCAGGCTGTTAGGGGGTAGGACATGATTACTGAGATGGTTCAGGCTGTTATGGGGTAGGACATGGCTGCCGAGAAGGTTCAGGTTGTTAGGTGCTAGGACATAATTGCCGAGATGGTTCAGGCTGTTAGGGGGTAGGACATGGCTGCCGAGATGGTTCAGGCTGTTATGGGGTAGGACATGGCTGCCGAGATGGTTCAGGCTGTTAGGGGGTAGGACATGGCTGCCGAGATGTTTCAGGCTGTTAGGTGCTAGGACATAATTGCCGAGATGGTTCAGGTTGTTAGGGGGTAGGACATGGCTGCCGAGATGGTTCAGGCTGTTAGGGGGTAGGACATGGCTGCCGAGATGTTTCAGGCTGTTAGGTGCTAGGACATAATTGCCGAGATGGTTCAGGCTGTTAGGGGGTAGGACATGGCTGCCGAGATGCTTCAGGCTGTTAGGGGGTAGGACATGGCTGCCGAGATGGTTCAGGCTGTTATGGGGTAGGACATGGCTGCCGGGATGTTTCAGGCTGTTAGGTGCTAGGACATAATTGCCGAGATGGTTCAGGCTGTTAGGGGGTAGGACATGGCTGCCGAGATGGTTCAGGCTGTTAGGGGGTAGGACATGGCTGCCGAGATGGTTCAGGCTGTTAGGGGGTAGGACATGATTACTGAGATGGTTCAGGCTGTTATGGGGTAGGACATGGCTGCCGGGATGTTTCAGGCTGTTAGGTGCTAGGACATAATTGCCGAGATGGTTCAGGCTGTTAGGGGGTAGGACATGGCTGCCGAGATGCTTCAGGCTGTTAGGGGGTAGGACATGATTACCGAGATGGTTCAGGCTGTTAGGGGGTAGGACATGGCAGCCGAGATGGTTCAGGCTGTTAGGGGGTAGGACGTGGCTGCCGAGATGGTTCAGGCTGTTAGGGGGTAGGACATAATTGCCGAGATGGTTCAGGCTGTTAGGGGGTAGGACATGGCTGTCGAGATGGTTTAGGCGGTTAGGGGGTAGGACATGATTACCGAGATGGTTCAGGCTGTTAGGGGGTAGGACATGGCAGCCGAGATGGTTCAGGCTGTTAGGGGGTAGGACGTGGCTGCCGAGATGGTTCAGGCTGTTAGGGGGTAGGACATGGCTGCCGAGATGGTTCAGGCTGTTAGGGGGTAGGACATGACAGCCGAGATGGTTCAGGCTGTTAGGGGGTAGGACATGGCTGTCGAGATGGTTTAGGCGGTTAGGGGGTAGGACATGATTACCGAGATGGTTCAGGCTGTTAGGGGGTAGGACATGGCAGCCGAGATGGTTCAGGCTGTTAGGGGGTAGGACATGGCTGCCGAGATGGTTCAGGCTGTTAGGGGGTAGGACATGGCTGCCGAGATGGTTCAGGCTGTTAGGGGGTAGGACATGGCTGCCGAGATGGTTCAGGCTGTTAGGGGGTAGGACATGGCTGCCGAGATGGTTCAGGCTGTTACAAGGTAGGACATGGCTGCCGAGATGGTTCAGGCTGTTAGGGGGTAGGACATGGCTGCCGAGATGGTTCAGGCTGTTAGGAGGTAGGACATGGCTGCCGAGATGGTTCAGGCTGTTAGGGGGTAGGACATGGCTGCCGAGATGGTTCAGGCTGTTATGGGGTAGGACATGATTGTCGAGATGGTTCAGGCTGTTATGGGGTAGGACATGGCTGCCGAGAAGGTTCAGGCTGTTAGGGGGTAGGACATGGCTGCCGAGATGTTTCAGGCTGTTAGGGGCTAGGACATGGCTGCCGAGATGGTTCAGGCTGTTAGGGGGTAGGACATGGCTGCCGAGATGGTTCAGGCTGTTACAAGGTAGGACATGGCTGCCGAGATGGTTCAGGCTGTTAGGGGGTAGGACATGGCTGCCGAGATGGTTCAGGCTGTTAGGAGGTAGGACATGGCTGCCGAGATGGTTCAGGCTGTTAGGGGGTAGGACATGGCTGCCGAGATGGTTCAGGCTGTTATGGGGTAGGACATGATTGTCGAGATGGTTCAGGCTGTTATGGGGTAGGACATGGCTGCCGAGAAGGTTCAGGCTGTTAGGGGGTAGGACATGGCTGCCGAGATGTTTCAGGCTGTTAGGGGCTAGGACATGGCTGCCGAGATGGTTCAGGCTGTTAGGGGGTAGGACATGGCTGCCGAGATGGTTCAGGCTGTTAGGGGGTAGGACATGGCTGCCGAGATGGTTCAGGCTGTTAGGTGCTAGGACATAATTGCCGAGATGGTTCAGGCTGTTAGGGGGTAGGACATGGCTGCCGAGATGGTTCAGGCTGTTATGGGGTAGGACATGGCTGCCGAGAAGGTTCAGGTTGTTAGGTGCTAGGACATAATTGCCGAGATGGTTCAGGCTGTTAGGGGGTAGGACATGGCTGCCGAGATGGTTCAGGCTGTTATGGGGTAGGACATGGCTGCCGAGATGGTTCAGGCTGTTAGGGGGTAGGACATGGCTGCCGAGATGTTTCAGGCTGTTAGGTGCTAGGACATAATTGCCGAGATGGTTCAGGTTGTTAGGGGGTAGGACATGGCTGCCGAGATGGTTCAGGCTGTTAGGGGGTAGGACATGGCTGCCGAGATGTTTCAGGCTGTTAGGTGCAAGACATAATTGCCGAGATGGTTCAGGCTGTTAGGGGGTAGGACATGGCTGCCGAGATGCTTCAGGCTGTTAGGGGGTAGGACATGGCTGCCGAGATGGTTCAGGCTGTTATGGGGTAGGACATGGCTGCCGGGATGTTTCAGGCTGTTAGGTGCTAGGACATAATTGCCGAGATGGTTCAGGCTGTTAGGGGGTAGGACATGGCTGCCGAGATGGTTCAGGCTGTTAGGGGGTAGGACATGGCTGCCGAGATGGTTCAGGCTGTTAGGGGGTAGGACATGATTACTGAGATGGTTCAGGCTGTTATGGGGTAGGACATGGCTGCCGAGAAGGTTCAGGTTGTTAGGTGCTAGGACATAATTGCCGAGATGGTTCAGGCTGTTAGGGGGTAGGACATGGCTGCCGAGATGGTTCAGGCTGTTATGGGGTAGGACATGGCTGCCGAGATGGTTCAGGCTGTTAGGGGGTAGGACATGGCTGCCGAGATGTTTCAGGCTGTTAGGTGCTAGGACATAATTGCCGAGATGGTTCAGGTTGTTAGGGGGTAGGACATGGCTGCCGAGATGGTTCAGGCTGTTAGGGGGTAGGACATGGCTGCCGAGATGTTTCAGGCTGTTAGGTGCTAGGACATAATTGCCGAGATGGTTCAGGCTGTTAGGGGGTAGGACATGGCTGCCGAGATGCTTCAGGCTGTTAGGGGGTAGGACATGGCTGCCGAGATGGTTCAGGCTGTTATGGGGTAGGACATGGCTGCCGGGATGTTTCAGGCTGTTAGGTGCTAGGACATAATTGCCGAGATGGTTCAGGCTGTTAGGGGGTAGGACATGGCTGCCGAGATGGTTCAGGCTGTTAGGGGGTAGGACATGGCTGCCGAGATGGTTCAGGCTGTTAGGGGGTAGGACATGATTACTGAGATGGTTCAGGCTGTTATGGGGTAGGACATGGCTGCCGGGATGTTTCAGGCTGTTAGGTGCTAGGACATAATTGCCGAGATGGTTCAGGCTGTTAGGGGGTAGGACATGGCTGCCGAGATGCTTCAGGCTGTTAGGGGGTAGGACATGGCTGCCGAGATGGTTCAGGCTGTTAGGGGGTAGGACATGGCTGCCGAGATGGTTCAGGCTGTTAGGGGGTAGGACATGGCTGCCGAGATGGTTCAGACTGTTACAAGGTAGGACATGGCTGCCGAGATGGTTCAGGCTGTTAGGGGGTAGGACATGGCTGCCGAGATGGTTCAGGCTGTTAGGGGGTAGGACGTGGCTGCCGAGATGGTTCAGGCTGTTAGGGGGTAGGACGTGGCTGCCGAGATGGTTCAGGCTGTTACAAGGTAGGACATGGCTGCCGAGATGGTTCAGGCTGTTAGGGGGTAGGACATGGCTGCCGAGATGGTTCAGGCTGTTAGGGGGTAGGACGTGGCTGCCGAGATGGTTCAGGCTGTTAGGGGGTAGGACGTGGCTGCCGAGATGGTTCAGGCTGTTACAAGGTAGGACATGGCTGCCGAGATGGTTCAGGCTGTTAGGGGGTAGGACATGGCTGCCGAGATGGTTCAGGCTGTTAGGGGGTAGGACATGGCTGCCGAGATGGTTCAGGCTGTTAGGGGGTAGGACATGGCTGCCGAGATGGTTCAGGCTGTTAGGGGGTAGGACATGGCTGCCGAGATGGTTCAGGCTGTTAGGGGGTAGGACATGGCTGCCGAGATGGTTCAGGCTGTTAGGGGGTAGGACATGGCTGCCGAGATGGTTCAGGCTGTTAGGGGGTAGGACATGGCTGCCGAGATGGTTCAGACTGTTACAAGGTAGGACATGGCTGCCGAGATGGTTCAGGCTGTTAGGGGGTAGGACGTGGCTGCCGAGATGGTTCAGGCTGTTAGGGGGTAGGACATGGCTGCCGAGATGGTTCAGGCTGTTAGGGGGTAGGACATGGCTGCCGAGATGGTTCAGGCTGTTAGGGGGTAGGACATGGCTGCCGAGATGGTTCAGGCTGTTAGGGGGTAGGACATGGCTGCCGAGATGGTTCAGACTGTTACAAGGTAGGACATGGCTGCCGAGATGGTTCAGGCTGTTAGGGGGTAGGACGTGGCTGCCGAGATGGTTCAGACTGTTACAAGGTAGGACATGGCTGCCGAGATGGTTCAGGCTGTTAGGGGGTAGGACATGGCTGCCGAGATGGTTCAGGCTGTTAGGGGGTAGGACGTGGCTGCCGAGATGGTTCAGGCTGTTAGGGGGTAGGACATGGCTGCCGAGATGGTTCAGGCTGTTAGGGGGTAGGACGTGGCTGCCGAGATGGTTCAGGCTGTTACAAGGTAGGACATGGCTGCCGAGATGGTTCAGGCTGTTAGGGGGTAGGACATAATTGCCGAGATGGTTCAGGCTGTTAGGGGGTAGGACATGGCTGCCGAGATGGTTCAGGCTGTTAGGGGGTAGGACATGGCTGCCGAGATGGTTCAGGCTGTTAGGGGGTAGGACATGGCTGCCGAGATGGTTCAGGCTGTTAGGTGCTAGGACATGGCTGCCGAGATGGTTCAGGCTGTTAGGGGGTAGGACGTGGCTGCCGAGATGGTTCAGGCTGTTAGGGGGTAGGACATGGCTGCCGAGATGGTTCAGGCTGTTATGGGGTAGGACATGGCTGCCGAGATGGTTCAGGCTGTTAGGGGGTAGGACGTGGCTGCCGAGATGGTTCAGGCTGTTAGGGGGTAGGACGTGGCTGCCGAGATGGTTCAGGCTGTTAGGGGGTAGGACATGGCTGCCGAGATGGTTCAGGCTGTTAGGGGTAGGACATGGCTGCCGAGATGGTTCAGGCTGTTAGGGGGTAGGACATGGCTGCCGAGATGGTTCAGGCTGTTAGGGGGTAGGACATGGCTGCCGAGATGGTTCAGGCTGTTAGGGGGTAGGACATGGCTGCCGAGATGGTTCAGGCTGTTAGGGGGTAGGACATGGCTGCCGAGATGGTTCAGGCTGTTAGGGGGTAGGACGTGGCTGCCGAGATGGTTCAGGCTGTTAGGGGGTAGGACATGGCTGCCGAGATGGTTCAGGCTGTTACAAGGTAGGACATGGCTGCCGAGATGGTTCAGGCTGTTATGGGGTAGGACATGGCTGCCGAGATGGTTCAGGCTGTTAGGGGGTAGGACATGGCTGCCGAGATGGTTCAGGCTGTTAGGGGGTAGGACATGGCTGCCGAGATGGTTCAGGCTGTTAGGGGGTAGGACATGGCTGCCGAGATGGTTCAGGCTGTTAGGGGGTAGGACGTGGCTGCCGAGATGGTTCAGGCTGTTACAAGGTAGGACATGGCTGCCGAGATGGTTCAGGCTGTTATGGGGTAGGACATGGCTGCCGATATGGTTCAGGCTGTTAGGGGGTAGGATATGGCCGCCCAGATGGTGATTGAAGTGTACAGCGGTGAGGGTGACGTCCGGAAAATCATCGTTGGGTGAGGGAAGGGCGGGGCAGGAAGGGGGGTGACTGAGAGAATGGGCTAGGGGAGGGGGGCGGCAGCTGGGGGTGCAAACATGGGGAACTGAGGGGTCGGGGGGGGGGGGCTGAAAGAAGGCATTCTGACGACTAACGGTCCCAAGCCCCCTTTTAAAGGCGGGACGGGCGCTCTTCAAGTTAATGTACTACATCATTGGAGAAGGATAGTGGGCTAATAGAGAACGAGTTGCCATGGTAGTTAGTGAGAGAGGGGAGTGGGCCGTGACAGGGAAGAGGTTGGTGGCGCGGAGGGCGGATGGGCGGGGAGAGGGGGCGGGGGGTAGGGGGGTAGGGGATGGAATGGCATGATGGAAGTGCGGATGCAACCAATCAGAAAACATGGTGCGGACAGGCCATTCACTACGAGGTGCGGACCAGGTGTGTCGGGCCGATCCCGCCGGCGACTCTAGCGCACACAGCAAAGTTAAAACGCGACCATATCATAAAGAAATCCGAAATCGATTTACCCAGGCAACGACGAAGGGGAGAGAAAATGAGGAATAGGCGGGGGGAAGAAGAGAGTGGGAGAGACAAGAGAGAAAAAAAGAGACAGACGGCCTCATCGCCGTAGTTTATGGAATCTTATTCTCTTCCACTACTTGTCAATCCATAAGCCCCATACTAGATCTTCGAAGCCAATATTTCACATGATGCAGATTTTATTATCTATTTGACATCCTATCTCCTGCAAAAATAATGTATTATGCAATGCGTCCTTTTGCAAAAGAGAGAAATATTTAGCCGGGTTTTTTGTTTGTTCTGAACTATCTATCACCCTTACTCCATGATATCTATCACCCATACCACATGATATCTATCACCCAATGATAGATACATCACCTATACTCCATGATATCTATCACCCATACTCCATGATATCTATCACCCATACCCCATGATATTTATCACCCAATAATATCTATCACCCTTACTCCATGATATCTATCACCCAATGATATATATATCACCTATACTCCATGATATCTATCACCCATACTCCATGATATTTATCACCCAATACCCCATACTATCACCCATACTCCATGATATCTACCACCCATACTCCATGATATCTATCACCCATACTCCATGATATCTATCACCCATACTCCATGATATCTATCACCCATACTCCATGATATCTATCACCCATACTCCATGATATCTATCACCCATACGCCATGATATCTATCACCCATACTCCATGATATCTATCACCCATACTCCATGATATCTATCACCCATACTCCATGATATCTATCACCCATACTCCATGATATCTATCACCCAATGATATATATCACCCATACTCCATGATATCTATCACCCATACTCCATGGTATCTATCACCTATATTCCATGATATCTATCACCCATACGCCATGATATCTATCACCCATACTCCATGATATCTATCACCTATATTCCATGATATCTATCACCCATACACCATGATATCTATCACCCATACTCCATGATCTCTATCACCCATACTCCATAATATCTATCACCTATATTCCATGATATCTATCACCCATACGCCATGATATCTATCACCCATACTCCATGATATCTATCACCCATACGCCATGATATCTATCACCGATACTCCATGATATCTATCACCGATACTCCATGATATCTATCACCGATACTCCATGATATCTATCACCCATACCCCATAATATATATCACCCACACTCCATGATATCTATCACCCATACTCCATGATATCTATCACCCGTACTCCATGATATCTATCACCCATACTCCATGACATCTATCACCCATACTCCATGATATCTATCACCCATACTCCATGATATCTATCACCCGTACTCCATGATATCTATCACCCACACTCCATGATATCTATCACCCGTACTCCATGATATCTATCACCCATACTCCATGATATCTATCACCCATACTCCATGATATCTATCACCCATACTCCATGATATCTATCACCCGTACTCCATGATATCTATCATCCGTACTCCATGATATCTATCACCCATACTCCATGATATCTATCACCCGTACTCCATGATATCTATCACCCATACTCCATGACATCTATCACCCATACTCCATGATATCTATCACCCATACTCCATGATATCTATCACCCGTACTCCATGATATCTATCACCCATACTCCATGACATCTATCACCCATACTCCATGATATCTATCACCCATACTCCATGATATCTATCACCCGTACTCCATGATATCTATCACCCATACTCCATGATATCTATCACCCATACTCCATGATATCTATCACCCGTACTCCATGATATCTATCACCCATACTCCATGATATCTATCACCCATACTCCATGATATCTACCACCCATACTCCATGATATCTATCACCCATACTCCATGATATCTATCACCCATACTCCATATCTATCACCCGTACTCCATGATATCTATCACCCATACTCCATGATATCTATCACCCATACTCCATGATATCTATCACCCGTACTCCATGATATCTATCACCCACACTCCATGATATCTATCACCCATACCCCATGATATCTATCACCCGTACTCCATAATATATATCACCCACACTCCATGATATCTATCACCCATACTCCATGATATCTATCACTCGTACTCCATGATATCTATTACCCATACCCCATAATATATATCACCCATACCCCATGATATCTATCACCCGCACTCCATAATATATATCACCCACACTCCATGATATCTATCACCCGTACTCCATGATATCTATTACCCATACCCCATAATATATATCACCCACACTCCATGATATCTATCACCCACACTCCATGATATCTATCACCCACACTTCATGATATCTATCACCCATACTCCATAATATCTATCACCCATACTCCATGATATTTATCACCCACACTCCATATCTATCACACATACTCCATATGTACCACCCATACTCCATGATATCTATCACACATAGTCCATGATATCTATCAAACATACTCCATGATATCTATCAAACATACTCCATGATATCTATCACTCATACTCCATGATATCTATCACCCAATGATATATATCACCTATACTCCATGATATCTATCACCCATACTACATGACATCTATCACCCATACCCCATGATATCTATCACATAATGATATCTATCACCCATACTCCATGATATCTATCACCCAATGATATATATCACCTATACTCCATGATATCTATCACCCATACTACATGACATCTATCACCCATACCCCATGATATCTATCACATAATGATATCTATCACCCATACTCCATGATATCTATCACCCAATGATATATATCACCTATACTCCATGATATCTATCACCCAT
>CAXHSH010000211.1:0-19690 GCA_964019135.1 Arenicola marina
GGGGAGGGCGGGAATAGGGAGGGAGACGGAGAGTGAGAGACACGGGCAGTGCATCTGGCAGGACAAGGGGCAGTGGTGATATATATGACGGGTACCGAAGGCAGATAGATACAGCAGACAGACAGCGATAGACATCATTGCAGGCACTGGGTGGGTGGGTGGGTGGGTTGGTGGTTGGGTGGGTGGGTGGGTAGGTGGGTGGGTGGTTGGTTAGTTATTCAGGACGCTTTAACCAATTGTAATCACCTCGTGTCAATGGGAGAAGGAAGGGAGAGTGGAGCCATGTCCCGGGGGTAACCCCTTACTCTTTGCGAAGAAGGACATGGGATCTTTAGCCTGCGACCACACAGACATGGCCACAGCGAGGCGCGAACCACCGATCCACGGGCCGTTAGGCTCTCAGGTGGCCAGAGGACTCAAGATTGTAGGCACTAAGTAGACATAATATGCGAACGCGGAAGTTCGACGTAAGCAGATGTGGCGAGCAGATATGCAGACATGGCATGTAGGTATGGTGGCTACGGCTGGTTTGGCAGACATGGCATGTAGATATGGTGGGTGCGGCTGGTATGGCAGACATGGCATGTAGATATGGTGGGTGCGGCTGGTATGGCAGACATGGCATGTAGACATGGTGGGTGCGGCTGGTATGGCAGACATGGCATGTAGATATGGTGGGTGCGGCTGGTATGGCAGACATGGCATGTAGATATGGTGGGTGCGGCTGGTATGGCAGACATGGCATGTAGATATGGTGGGTGCGGCTGGTATGGCAGACATGGCATGTAGATATGGTGGCTACGGCTGGTTTGGCAGACATGGCATGTAGATATGGTGGGTGCGGCTGGTATGGCAGACATGGCATGTAGATATGGTGGGTGCGGCTGGTATGGCAGACATGGCATGTAGATATGGTGGGTGCGGCTGGTATGGCAGACATGGCATGTAGATATGGTGGGTGCGGCTGGTATGGCAGACATGGCATGTAGATATGGTGGCTGCGGCTGGTATGGCAGACATGGCATGTAGATATGGTGGGTGCGGCTGGTATGGCAGACATGGCATGTAGATATGGTGGGTGCGGCTGGTATGGCAGACATGGCATGTAGTTATGGTGGGTGCGGCTGGTATGGCAGACATGGCATGTAGATATGGTGGGTGCGGCTGGTATGGCAGACATGGCATGTAGATATGGTGGTAGCGGCTGGTATGGCAGACATGGCATGTAGATATGGTGGGTGCGGCTGGTATGGCAGACATGGCATGTAGATATAGTGGGTACGGCTGGTATGGCAGACATGGCATGTAGATATGGTGGGTGCGGCTGGTATGGCAGACATGGCATGTAGATATGGTGGGTGCGGCTGCTATGACAGACATGGCATGTAGATATGGTGGGTGCGGCTGGTATGGCAGACATGGCATGTAGATATGGTGGTAGCGGCTGGTATGGCAAACATGGCATGTAGATATGGTGGGTGCGGCTGGTATGGCAGACATGGCATGTAGATATGGTGGGTGCGGCTGGTATGGCGGACATGGCATGTAGATATGGTGGGTGCGGCTGGTATGGCAGACATGGCAAGTAGATATGGTGGGTGCGGCTGCTATGACAGACATGGCATGTAGATATGGTGGTAGCGGCTGGTATGGCATACATGGCATGTAGATATGGTGGGTGCGGCTGGTATGGCGGACATGGCATGTAGATATGGTGGTAGTGGCTGGTATGGCAGACATGGCATGTAGATATGGTGGCTGCGGCTGGTATGGCAGACATGGCATGTAGATATGGTGGGTGCGGCTGGTATGGCAGACATGGCATGTAGATATGGTGGGTGCGGCTGGTATGGCAGACATGGCATGTAGATATGGTGGGTGCGGCTGGTATGGCAGACATGGCATGTAGTTATGGTGGGTGCGGCTGGTATGGCAGACATGGCATGTAGATATGGTGGGTGCGGCTGGTATGGCAGACATGGCATGTAGATATGGTGGGTGCGGCTGGTATGGCAGACATGGCAAGTAGATATGGTGGGTGCGGCTGGTATGACAGACATGGCATGTAGATATGGTGGTAGCGGCTGGTATGGCATACATGGCATGTAGATATGGTGGGTGCGGCTGGTATGGCGGACATGGCATGTAGATATGGTGGTAGTGGCTGGTATGGCAGACATGGCATGTAGATATGGTGGCTGCGGCTGGTATGGCAGACATGGCATGTAGATATGGTGGGTGCGGCTGGTATGGCAGACATGGCATGTAGTTATGGTGGGTGCGGCTGGTATGGCAGACATGGCATGTAGATATGGTGGGTGCGGCTGGTATGGCAGACATGGCATGTAGATATGGTGGGTGCGGCCGGTATGGCAGACATGGCATGTACATATGGTGGGTGCGGCTTGTATGGCAGACATGGCATGTAGATATGGTGGGTGCGGGTGCTATGGCAGACATGGCATGTAGATATGGTGGTAGCGGCTGGTATGGCAGACATGGCATGTAGATATGGTGGGTGCGGCTGGTATGTCAGACATGGCATGTAGTTATGGTGGTAGCGGCTGGTATGACAGACATGGCATGTAGATATGGTGACTCCGGCTGCTATGGCAGACATGGCATGTAGATATGGTGGTAGCGGCTGGTATGGCAGACATGGCATGTAGATATGGTGGGTGCGGCTGGTATGGCAGACATGGCATGTAGATATGGTGACTCCGGCTGCTATGGCAGACATGGCATGTAGATATGGTGGTAGCGGCTGGTATGGCAGACATGGCATGTAGATATGGTGGGTGCGGCTGGTATGGCAGACATGGCATGTAGATATGGTGACTCCGGCTGCTATGGCAGACATGGCATGTAGATATGGTGGTAGCGGCTGGTATGGCAGACATGGCATGTAGATATGGTGGGTGCGGCTGGTATGGCACACATAGATAGGTCAGCGGCAGTTACCAGACGTGGAGATCCTACCTAAGGGCTTCATCGCTGCTCGGTAAGCCGCCTTACCGCCAGGACCCACCTTTAACGCTTTGAAGGTCAGCGATATGACGGGGGAATGTGGAGGTGGGGGAGGGGGAGGAGGAGAGGACGAAGGGTCGTGGAGGAGGGAGGGAGGGGGAAGGGGGAGGAGTCGGTCACCGACTGCCACAGACGCCGAGACACAGCGAGAGTTGAACCGCCGTTGGGAACATGAGCTTCACTTTAAAGGGATAGGATGGTTCTATCTGGATACGGCCTTCACCCCCACTGGCCAATGGGCGACGGGTTTATAGTATCTAATGCCACTACACTGATCTATATCAATATAGCGAACGATCTTCAGCATGTTCACAGGTACAACTAATCATGATAATGACGTGTTCTATATTGAAGTGCTTACTTTTTACACAAAGATTAGTTAATATGTCAGACAATAATCCAATCGAAAGTTGTGACGGGGCTGAAATTACTTTCAGAGTAACAGTTTAGATCATTGAGGCAATATGACGTTGGTACTTGACAGAGTAATGAATTATATCTGATGATGCGACGTTTTATAATATGTTTTTTCGCTTTGAAATAAACCTAAGACAAACATTAATGTCACCATATATTTGATAACGGAGACAATATACCTGCCAGTATTAATAATGGCTGATATTAATGTCAATATTGACTGCTAATACGGTCCAGACTGACTGATAAATAACGATATATAAGATATATATATGTTTATTCGCAGTATCCATGTCTTTTAATCCCATTTGATCGTGAATTAAGAAGTCTGCTGAACTTCGTGCCAATTGTTTAAAACATAGAGGCGACTAAGCCGACCTTGACCTTGGCGTCTCTTATTTAGAATCTCCGCCGCCAGGCGGCTGGGCGCTAGTTCCCTGGCGTGTAATTTGATTATGTAACAGGAAGTGTTGCATGTTGGGAATCGATGTCAGCGGTATTTAAGGAGTGGACTCGGTGTGGGTCACTCTCTTTACTTTTGACCAGCCGAACTTCTAGACCCTCCACTGATCTAGAGTTGAGTCGAGCCTTTTTGTGAAACTTAGAAGCCCAAGAAGAAAAGTGTGTTTGGCAAGGAGCCTTGTTTTATAGGAGAATAAAACTATCGCTGACCAGTACAATACACCCGTTGGTGTTGTTACTTGCCCGTTACAAGTAAATAACGATATATAAGATATACCAGTAAATAACGATACATAGGATATATTGGAAATAATACTATATTAGATATATGAGGAAATGTTTGGTGAAATAACACTATATAAGATACATATGAGGAAATATATGCTGAAATAACACTATATCGCCGCGAGGGATACATATGAGGAAATATATGGTCAAAATAACGCTATATAACATCTGTGGTGAACGGACGTTGATCACAGCGGTATAACGGGTGTAACGTAATCTAATATCCCCAATGGCAATACCCTTTTTGTGGTGGGGAGTGAAAGTAAAGAAAGGATTAAAATGAGAGGGGCAGATCGGCCAGAATTATCCACTCTAGAGGCGGAAAGGGCAGGCAGCTTACCCACTGGATTAGCCAAACACAGCGCCGCAAAGGGATTATGGGACAGAATGAGCAGGGCGGGCGAAATGGCCACGCACAGCGCGGCGAAAAAAATAACCGACAAAAAGACGGGGCCGGTAACAAGGCGACCAGTGGGGGTGGGGGGTCAAGGGGCTTACTGGGTGGAGGCGATAGGGATGGGTTGGTAGGAGGGGGCGGGGGGGGGCGGCAAGGGGTGATCAGGATTAGGGTGCATGTGAGCCGGGGGGGTGGGGGGGCAAAGGGGTGACGCTTACTCACTCTGCGTTTTGGCCCTGGGAACCTTTTATTTTTCTACCAACTCGTTAATAGCGCTCCCCATACAACACCCGAGCCGCGTCTCGGGCTCCACCCCTCGCCCACCACCCCCTCTCCACCATTCACCCCAATCCTGGACCGCCCTCACATCACTCACTCTCACCCCCCCCCCCCCCCCCCAGCACGCACCCCTAACCCGGCAGGCTATCCCTTCCCCAATCGCTGGCTCCTGTCACCCCAACCCCTCAGCCCTGATCCCCCTCCCTCCCCGCTCATCCCTGACTCCCCCTCCCCCTCCCTCCCTCCCCTCTCATCCCTGACCCCCCCCCCTCCCCTCTCATCCCTGATCCACTTGCCCTTCTCTCTTCCCTCATCCCCTTCCACCCTCCATTTGCCCCTTTATCACCCCCCCATCATCACCCACCCCGTCCTCTCTACCCCCCTCCCTTTCTTACCGCCCCTCCCTTTCTTACCGCCCCTCCCTCTCTCCTCACCCCATCATTACCCCTCCTCCCATCCCCCTCTCCTTACTCCTCCCCTCCCCCCCCCCCCCCCACTAGCTTCTCCCCGTGGTGCGGAAGTCTCCGTTATTGGTCTGTTCCGCCTGGGGGGAGGGTGGGGGAGGGGGGTGGGGGGCGGAGATCAATGAACCCCAGGCTGGCAGTCCCTGTCACGTGGTCATTAGCTGGTTCCCTTCCCCCCCCGCCACCCATCCGTGGCGGCAGGGAACGGAAGGACCGCGGGGGAGGGCGAGGTGGGGCGGGGGGTCATAACGGTACAAATTAGAGCGTGCTAAATATGTTTATTTCACCAATGAGATCTGACTGCCACGCATGGTCTAAGGCGTGGGTGGTCGGGGTGGGGGGTGGTTGGTGGGAGGGTTTCAGCGGGGGGGGGGGCAAAATACCCGATGGGCCGAGCGCATGTTTACAACTAGATGAGGAGCTACCGCCCAATGTCATGATAACCCTCCTCCCTGCCACCCTGCCGACCCAGGTTCAAGGCCATACCACCTCCAGCCCAAGGAATGGCGAGGTCAACTGTAGCATGTTCACGTGCAGCCCTATTAGCGTATCTTTTTCGTTAATTCTTTGTTATTCTCATGACCCACGAAGAGAGGTTCATTTGTGACTGTATCATGTTGGGTAGTGTTTAGTAGCTCTTGTCTTTGTTATTCTCATGACCCACGAGAGAGGTTCATTTGTGAGTGTATCATGTTGGGTAGTGTTTAGTAGCTCTTGTATTTGTTATTCTCATGACCCACGAGAGAGGTTCATTTGTGAGTGTATCATGTTGGGTAGTGTTCAGTAGCTCTTTGTTATTCTCGTGACCCACGAGAGAGAGGTTCATTTGTGAGTGTATCATGTTGGGTAGTGTTTAGTAGCTCTTGTCTTTGTTATTCTCATGACCCACGAGAGAGAGGTTCATTTGTGAGTGTATCATGTTGGGTAGTGTTTAGTAGCTCTTGTCTTTGTTATTCTCGTGACCCACGAGAGAGAGGTTCATTTGTGAGTGTATCATGTTGGGTAGTGTTTAGTAGCTCTTGTCTTTGTTATTCTCATGACCCACGAGAGAGAGGTTCATTTGTGAGTGTATCATGTTGGATAGTGTTTAGTAGCTCTTGTCTTTGTTATTCTCATGACCCACGAGAGAGAGGTTCATTTGTGAGTGTATCATGTTGGGTAGTGTTTAGTAGCTCTGGTCTTTGTTATTCTCATGACCCACGAGAGAGAGGTTCATTTGTGAGTGTATCATGTTGGGTAGTGTTTAGTAGCTCTTGTCTTTGTTATTCTCATGACCCACGAGAGAGAGGTTCATTTGTGAGTGTATCATGTTGGGTAGTGTTTAGTAGCTCTTGTCTGTTATTCTCATGACCCACGAGAGAGGTTCATTTGTGAGTGTATCATGTTGGGTAGTGTTTAGTAGCTCTTGTCTTTGTTATTCTCATGACCCACGAGAGAGGTTCATTTGTGAGTGTATCATGTTGGGTAGTGTTTAGTAGCTCTTGTCTTTGTTATTCTCATGACCCACGAAGAGAGGTTCATTTGTGACTGCATCATGTTGGGTAGTGTTTAGTAGCTCTTGTTTTTGTTATTCTCATGACCCACGAGAGAGAGGTTCATTTGTGAGTGTATCATGTTGGGTAGTGTTCAGTAGCTCTTTGTTATTCTCATGACCCACGAGAGAGGTTCATTTGTGAGTGTATCATGTTGGGTAGTGTTTAGTAGCTCTTGTCTTTGTTATTCTCATGACCCACGAGAGAGAGGTTCATTTGTGACTGCATCATGTTGGGTAGTGTTTAGTAGCTCTTGTCTTTGTTATTCTCATGACCCACGAGAGAGAGGTTCATTTGTGAGTGTATCATGTTGGGTAGTGTTTAGTAGCTCTTGTCTTTGTTATTCTCATGACCCACGAGAGCGGTTCATTTGTGAGTGTATCATGTTGGGTAGTGTTTAGTAGCTCTTGTCTTTGTTATTCTCATGACCCACGAGAGAGGTTCATTTGTCAGTGTATCATGTTGGGTAGTGTTTAGTAGCTCTTGTCTTTGTTATTCTCATGACCTACGAGAGAGGTTCATTTGTGACTGTATCATGTTGGGTAGTGTTTAGTAGCTCTTGTCTTTGTTATTCTCATGACCCACGAAGAGAGGTTCATTTGTCAGTGTATCATGTTGGGTAGTTTTTAGTAGCTCTTGTCTTTGTTATTCTCATGACCCACGAGAGAGGTTCATTTGTGAGTGTATCATGTTGGGTAGTGTTTAGTAGCTCTTGTCTTTGTTATTCTCATGACCCACGAGAGAGGTTCATTTGTCAGTGTATCATGTTGGGTAGTGTTTAGTAGCTCTTGTCTTTGTTATTCTCATGACCTACGAGAGAGGTTCATTTGTGAGTGTATCATGTTGGGTAGTGTTTAGTAGCTCTTGTCTTTGTTATTCTCATGACCTACGAGAGAGGTTCATTTGTGAGTGTATCATGTTGGGTAGTGTTCAGTAGCTCTTTGTTATTCTCATGACCCACGAGAGAGGTTCATTTGTGAGTGTATCATGTTGGGTAGTGTTTAGTAGCTCTTGTCTTTGTTATTCTCGTGACCCACGAGAGAGGTTCATTTGTCAGTGTATCATGTTGGGTAGTGTTTAGTAGCTCTTGTCTTTGTTATTCTCATGACCCACGAGAGAGAGGTTCATTTGTGACTGTATCATGTTGAGTAGTGTTTAGTAGCTCTTGTCTTTGTTATTCTCATGACCCACGAGAGAGGTTCATTTGTCAGTGTATCATGTTGGGTAGTGTTTAGTAGCTCTTGTCTTTGTTATTCTCGTGACCCACGAGAGAGGTTCATTTGTCAGTGTATCATGTTGGGTAGTGTTTAGTAGCTCTTGTCTTTGTTATTCTCATGACCCACGAGAGAGAGGTTCATTTGTGAGTGTATCATGTTGGGTAGTGTTTAGTAGCTCTTGTCTTTGTTATTCTCATGACCCACGAGAGAGAGGTTCATTTGTGAGTGTATCATGTTGGATAGTGTTTAGTAGCTCTTGTCTTTGTTATTCTCATGACCCACGAAGAGAGGTTCATTTGTGAGTGTATCATGTTGGGTAGTTTTTAGTAGCTCTTGTCATTGTTATTCTCATGACCCACGAGAGAGAGGTTCATTTGTGAGTGTATCATGTTGGGTAGTGTTTAGTAGCTCTTGTCTTTGTTATTCTCATGACCCACGAAGAGAGGTTCATTTGTGAGTGTATCATGTTGGGTAGTTTTTAGTAGCTCTTGTCATTGTTATTCTCATGACCCACGAGAGAGAGGTTCATTTGTGAGTGTATCATGTTGGATAGTGTTTAGTAGCTCTTGTCTTTGTTATTCTCATGACCCACGAAGAGAGGTTCATTTGTGAGTGTATCATGTTGGGTAGTTTTTAGTAGCTCTTGTCTTTGTTATTCTCATGACCCACGAGAGAGAGGTTCATTTGTGACTGTATCATGTTGGGTAGTGTTTAGTAGCTCTTGTCTTTGTTATTCTCATGACCCACGAGAGAGGTTCATTTGTCAGTGTATCATGTTGGGTAGTGTTTAGTAGCTCTTGTCTTTGTTATTCTCGTGACCCACGAGAGAGGTTCATTTGTCAGTGTATCATGTTGGGTAGTGTTTAGTAGCTCTTGTCTTTGTTATTCTCATGACCCACGAGAGAGAGGTTCATTTGTGAGTGTATCATGTTGGATAGTGTTTAGTAGCTCTTGTCTTTGTTATTCTCATGACCCACGAGAGAGAGGTTCATTTGTGAGTGTATCATGTTGGGTAGTGTTTAGTAGCTCTGGTCTTTGTTATTCTCATGACCCACGAGAGAGAGGTTCATTTGTGAGTGTATCATGTTGGGTAGTGTTTAGTAGCTCTTGTCTTTGTTATTCTCATGACCCACGAGAGAGAGGTTCATTTGTGAGTGTATCATGTTGGGTAGTGTTTAGTAGCTCTTGTCTGTTATTCTCATGACCCACGAGAGAGGTTCATTTGTGAGTGTATCATGTTGGGTAGTGTTTAGTAGCTCTTGTCTTTGTTATTCTCATGACCCACGAGAGAGGTTCATTTGTGAGTGTATCATGTTGGGTAGTGTTTAGTAGCTCTTGACTTTGTTATTCTCATGACCCACGAGAGAGAGGTTCATTTGTGAGTGTATCATGTTGGGTAGTGTTTAGTAGCTCTTGTCTTTGTTATTCTCATGACCCACGAGAGAGAGGTTCATTTGTGAGTGTATCATGTTGGATAGTGTTTAGTAGCTCTTGTCTTTGTTATTCTCATGACCCACGAAGAGAGGTTCATTTGTGAGTGTATCATGTTGGGTAGTTTTTAGTAGCTCTTGTCTTTGTTATTCTCATGACCCACGAGAGAGAGGTTCATTTGTGACTGTATCATGTTGGGTAGTGTTTAGTAGCTCTTGTCTTTGTTATTCTCATGACCCACGAGAGAGGTTCATTTGTCAGTGTATCATGTTGGGTAGTGTTTAGTAGCTCTTGTCTTTGTTATTCTCATGACCCACGAGAGAGGTTCATTTGTCAGTGTATCATGTTGGGTAGTGTTTAGTAGCTCTTGTCTTTGTTATTCTCATGACCCACGAGAGAGAGGTTCATTTGTGAGTGTATCATGTTGGATAGTGTTTAGTAGCTCTTGTCTTTGTTATTCTCATGACCCACGAGAGAGAGGTTCATTTGTGAGTGTATCATGTTGGGTAGTGTTTAGTAGCTCTGGTCTTTGTTATTCTCATGACCCACGAGAGAGAGGTTCATTTGTGAGTGTATCATGTTGGGTAGTGTTTAGTAGCTCTTGTCTTTGTTATTCTCATGACCCACGAGAGAGAGGTTCATTTGTGAGTGTATCATGTTGGGTAGTGTTTAGTAGCTCTTGTCTGTTATTCTCATGACCCACGAGAGAGGTTCATTTGTGAGTGTATCATGTTGGGTAGTGTTTAGTAGCTCTTGTCTTTGTTATTCTCATGACCCACGAGAGAGGTTCATTTGTGAGTGTATCATGTTGGGTAGTGTTTAGTAGCTCTTGACTTTGTTATTCTCATGACCCACGAGAGAGAGGTTCATTTGTGAGTGTATCATGTTGGGTAGTGTTTAGTAGCTCTTGTCTTTGTTATTCTCATGACCCACGAGAGAGAGGTTCATTTGTGAGTGTATCATGTTGGGTAGTGTTTAGTAGCTCTTGTCTTTGTTATTCTCATGACCCACGAGAGAGAGGTTCATTTGTGAGTGTATCATGTTGGGTAGTGTTTAGTAGCTCTTGTCTTTGTTATTCTCAAGACCCACGAGAGAGAGGTTCATTTGTGACTGCATCATGTTGGGTAGTGTTTAGTAGCTCTTGTCTTTGTTATTCTCATGACCCACGAGAGAGAGGTTCATTTGTGAGTGTATCATGTTGGGTAGTGTTTAGTAGCTCTTGTCTTTGTTATTCTCATGACCCACGAGAGAGGTTCATTTGTGAGTGTATCATGTTGGGTAGTGTTTAGTAGCTCTTGTCTTTGTTATTCTCATGACCCACGAGAGAGGTTCATTTGTCAGTGTATCATGTTGGGTAGTGTTTAGTAGCTCTTGTCTTTGTTATTCTCATGACCTACGAGAGAGGTTCATTTGTGACTGTATCATGTTGGGTAGTGTTTAGTAGCTCTTGTCTTTGTTATTCTCATGACCCACGAAGAGAGGTTCATTTGTCAGTGTATCATGTTGGGTAGTTTTTAGTAGCTCTTGTCTTTGTTATTCTCATGACCCACGAGAGAGGTTCATTTGTGAGTGTATCATGTTGGGTAGTGTTTAGTAGCTCTTGTCTTTGTTATTCTCATGACCCACGAGAGAGGTTCATTTGTCAGTGTATCATGTTGGGTAGTGTTTAGTAGCTCTTGTCTTTGTTATTCTCATGACCTACGAGAGAGGTTCATTTGTGAGTGTATCATGTTGGGTAGTGTTTAGTAGCTCTTGTCTTTGTTATTCTCATGACCTACGAGAGAGGTTCATTTGTGAGTGTATCATGTTGGGTAGTGTTCAGTAGCTCTTTGTTATTCTCATGACCCACGAGAGAGGTTCATTTGTGAGTGTATCATGTTGGGTAGTGTTTAGTAGCTCTTGTCTTTGTTATTCTCATGACCCACGAGAGAGGTTCATTTGTCAGTGTATCATGTTGGGTAGTGTTTATTAGCTCTTGTCTTTGTTATTCTCGTGACCCACGAGAGAGGTTCATTTGTCAGTGTATCATGTTGGGTAGTGTTTAGTAGCTCTTGTCTTTGTTATTCTCATGACCCACGAGAGAGAGGTTCATTTGTGACTGTATCATGTTGGGTAGTGTTTAGTAGCTCTTGTCTTTGTTATTCTCATGACCCACGAGAGAGGTTCATTTGTCAGTGTATCATGTTGGGTAGTGTTTAGTAGCTCTTGTCTTTGTTATTCTCATGACCCACGAGAGAGGTTCATTTGTCAGTGTATCATGTTGGGTAGTGTTCAGTAGCTCTTTGTTATTCTCGTGACCCACGAGAGAGGTTCATTTGTGAGTGTATCATGTTGGGTAGTGTTTAGTAGCTCTTGTATTTGTTATTCTCATGACCCACGAAGAGAGGTTCATTTGTGAGTGTATCATGTTGGGTAGTGTTTAGTAGCTCTTGTATTTGTTATTCTCATGACCCATGAGAGAGGTTCATTTGTGAGTGTATCATGTTGGGTAGTGTTTAGTAGCTCTTGTATTTGTTATTCTCATGACCCACGAGAGAGGTTCATTTGTGAGTGTATCATGTTGGGTAGTGTTTAGTAGCTCTTGTATTTGTTATTCTCATGACCCACGAGAGAGGTTCATTTGTGAGTGTATCATGTTGGGTAGTGTTTAGTAGCTCTTGTATTTGTTATTCTCATGACCCACGAAGAGAGGTTCATTTGTGAGTGTATCATGTTGGGTAGTGTTTAGTAGCTCTTGTCTTTGTTATTCTCGTGACCCACGAGAGAGGTTCATTTGTGAGTGTATCATGTTGGGTAGTGTTCAGTAGCTCTTTGTTATTCTCGTGACCCACGAGAGAGAGGTTCATTTGTGACTGTATCATGTTGGGTAGTGTTTAGTAGCTCTTGTCTTTGTTATTCTCATGACCCACGAGAGAGAGGTTCATTTGTGAGTGTATCATGTTGGGTAGTGTTCAGTAGCTCTTGTCTTTGTTATTCTCATGACCCACGAAGAGAGGTTCATTTGTTAGTGTATCATGTTGGATAGTGTTTAGTAGCTCTTGTCTTTGTTATTCTCATGACCCACGAGAGAGAGGTTCATTTGTGAGTGTATCATGTTGGGTAGTGTTTAGTAGCTCTTGTCTTTGTTATTCTCATGACCCACGAGAGAGAGGTTCATTTGTGAGTGTATCATGTTGGGTAGTGTTTAGTAGCTCTTGTCTTTGTTATTCTCATGACCCACGAGAGAGGTTCATTTGTGAGTGTATCATGTTGGGTAGTGTTTAGTAGCTCTTGTCTTTGTTATTCTCATGACCCACGAGAGAGGTTCATTTGTGAGTGTATCATGTTGGGTAGTGTTTAGTAGCTCTTGTCTTTGTTATTCTCATGACCTACGAGAGAGGTTCATTTGTGACTGTATCATGTTGGGTAGTGTTTAGTAGCTCTTGTCTTTGTTATTCTCATGACCCACGAAGAGAGGTTCATTTGTCAGTGTATCATGTTGGGTAGTTTTTAGTAGCTCTTGTCTTTGTTATTCTCATGACCCACGAGAGAGGTTCATTTGTCAGTGTATCATGTTGGGTAGTGTTTAGTAGCTCTTGTCTTTGTTATTCTCATGACCCACGAGAGAGGTTCATTTGTCAGTGTATCATGTTGGGTAGTGTTCAGTAGCTCTTTGTTATTCTCGTGACCCACGAGAGAGGTTCATTTGTGAGTGTATCATGTTGGGTAGTGTTTAGTAGCTCTTGTATTTGTTATTCTCATGACCCACGAAGAGAGGTTCATTTGTGAGTGTATCATGTTGGGTAGTGTTTAGTAGCTCTTGTATTTGTTATTCTCATGACCCATGAGAGAGGTTCATTTGTGAGTGTATCATGTTGGGTAGTGTTTAGTAGCTCTTGTATTTGTTATTCTCATGACCCACGAGAGAGGTTCATTTGTGAGTGTATCATGTTGGGTAGTGTTTAGTAGCTCTTGTATTTGTTATTCTCATGACCCACGAGAGAGGTTCATTTGTGAGTGTATCCTGTTGGGTAGTGTTTAGTAGCTCTTGTATTTGTTATTCTCATGACCCACGAGAGAGGTTCATTTGTGAGTGTATCATGTTGGGTAGTGTTTAGTAGCTCTTGTATTTGTTATTCTCATGACCCACGAAGAGAGGTTCATTTGTGAGTGTATCATGTTGGGTAGTGTTTAGTAGCTCTTGTATTTGTTATTCTCATGACCCATGAGAGAGGTTCATTTGTGAGTGTATCATGTTGGGTAGTGTTTAGTAGCTCTTGTATTTGTTATTCTCATGACCCACGAGAGAGGTTCATTTGTGAGTGTATCATGTTGGGTAGTGTTTAGTAGCTCTTGTATTTGTTATTCTCATGACCCACGAGAGAGGTTCATTTGTGAGTGTATCATGTTGGGTAGTGTTTAGTAGCTCTTGTATTTGTTATTCTCATGACCCACGAGAGAGGTTCATTTGTGAGTGTATCATGTTGGGTAGTGTTTAGTAGCTCTTGTATTTGTTATTCTCATGACCCACGAAGAGAGGTTCATTTGTGAGTGTATCATGTTGGGTAGTGTTTAGTAGCTCTTGTCTTTGTTATTCTCGTGACCCACGAGAGAGGTTCATTTGTGAGTGTATCATGTTGGGTAGTGTTCAGTAGCTCTTTGTTATTCTCGTGACCCACGAGAGAGAGGTTCATTTGTGACTGTATCATGTTGGGTAGTGTTTAGTAGCTCTTGTCTTTGTTATTCTCATGACCCACGAGAGAGAGGTTCATTTGTGAGTGTATCATGTTGGGTAGTGTTCAGTAGCTCTTGTCTTTGTTATTCTCATGACCCACGAAGAGAGGTTCATTTGTTAGTGTATCATGTTGGATAGTGTTTAGTAGCTCTTGTCTTTGTTATTCTCATGACCCACGAGAGAGAGGTTCATTTGTGAGTGTATCATGTTGGGTAGTGTTTAGTAGCTCTTGTCTTTGTTATTCTCATGACCCACGAGAGAGAGGTTCATTTGTGAGTGTATCATGTTGGGTAGTGTTTAGTAGCTCTTGTCTTTGTTATTCTCATGACCCACGAGAGAGAGGTTCATTTGTTAGTGTATCATGTTGGGTAGTTTTTAGTAGCTCTTGTCTTTGTTATTCTCATGACCCACGAGAGAGAGGTTCATTTGTGAGTGTATCATGTTGGGTAGTGTTTAGTAGCTCTTGTCTTTGTTATTCTCATGACCCACGAGAGAGGTTCATTTGTCAGTGTATCATGTTGGGTAGTGTTTAGTAGCTCTTGTCTTTGTTATTCTCATGACCCACGAGAGAGGTTCATTTATCAGTGTATCATGTTGGGTAGTGTTCAGTAGCTCTTTGTTATTCTCGTGACCCACGAGAGAGGTTCATTTGTGAGTGTATCATGTTGGGTAGTGTTTAGTAGCTCTTGTATTTGTTATTCTCATGACCCACGAAGAGAGGTTCATTTGTGAGTGTATCATGTTGGGTAGTGTTTAGTAGCTCTTGTATTTGTTATTCTCATGACCCATGAGAGAGGTTCATTTGTGAGTGTATCATGTTGGGTAGTGTTTAGTAGCTCTTGTATTTGTTATTCTCATGACCCACGAGAGAGGTTCATTTGTGAGTGTATCATGTTGGGTAGTGTTTAGTAGCTCTTGTATTTGTTATTCTCATGACCCACGAGAGAGGTTCATTTGTGAGTGTATCCTGTTGGGTAGTGTTTAGTAGCTCTTGTATTTGTTATTCTCATGACCCACGAGAGAGGTTCATTTGTGAGTGTATCATGTTGGGTAGTGTTTAGTAGCTCTTGTATTTGTTATTCTCATGACCCACGAAGAGAGGTTCATTTGTGAGTGTATCATGTTGGGTAGTGTTTAGTAGCTCTTGTATTTGTTATTCTCATGACCCATGAGAGAGGTTCATTTGTGAGTGTATCATGTTGGGTAGTGTTTAGTAGCTCTTGTATTTGTTATTCTCATGACCTACGAGAGAGGTTCATTTGTGAGTGTATCATGTTGGGTAGTGTTTAGTAGCTCTTGTATTTGTTATTCTCATGACCCACGAGAGAGGTTCATTTGTGAGTGTATCATGTTGGGTAGTGTTTAGTAGCTCTTGTATTTGTTATTCTCATGACCCACGAGAGAGGTTCATTTGTGAGTGTATCATGTTGGGTAGTGTTTAGTAGCTCTTGTATTTGTTATTCTCATGACCCACGAAGAGAGGTTCATTTGTGAGTGTATCATGTTGGGTAGTGTTTAGTAGCTCTTGTCTTTGTTATTCTCGTGACCCACGAGAGAGGTTCATTTGTGAGTGTATCATGTTGGGTAGTGTTCAGTAGCTCTTTGTTATTCTCGTGACCCACGAGAGAGAGGTTCATTTGTGACTGTATCATGTTGGGTAGTGTTTAGTAGCTCTTGTCTTTGTTATTCTCATGACCCACGAGAGAGAGGTTCATTTGTGAGTGTATCATGTTGGGTAGTGTTCAGTAGCTCTTGTCTTTGTTATTCTCATGACCCACGAAGAGAGGTTCATTTGTTAGTGTATCATGTTGGATAGTGTTTAGTAGCTCTTGTCTTTGTTATTCTCATGACCCACGAGAGAGAGGTTCATTTGTGAGTGTATCATGTTGGGTAGTGTTTAGTAGCTCTTGTCTTTGTTATTCTCATGACCCACGAGAGAGAGGTTCATTTGTGAGTGTATCATGTTGGGTAGTGTTTAGTAGCTCTTGTCTTTGTTATTCTCATGACCCACGAGAGAGAGGTTCATTTGTTAGTGTATCATGTTGGGTAGTTTTTAGTAGCTCTTGTCTTTGTTATTCTCATGACCCACGAGAGAGAGGTTCATTTGTGAGTGTATCATGTTGGGTAGTGTTTAGTAGCTCTTGTCTTTGTTATTCTCATGACCCACGAGAGAGAGGTTCATTTGTGAGTGTATCATGTTGGGTAGTGTTTAGTAGCTCTTGTCTGTTATTCTCATGACCCACGAGAGAGGTTCATTTGTGAGTGTATCATGTTGGGTAGTGTTTAGTAGCTCTGGTCTTTGTTATTCTCGTGACCCACGAGAGAGGTTCATTTGTGAGTGTATCATGTTGGGTAGTGTTTAGTAGCTCTTGTCGTTGTTATTCTCATGACCCACGAGAGAGAGGTTCATTTGTTAGTGTATCATGTTGGGTAGTTTTTAGTAGCTCTTGTCTTTGTTATTCTCATGACCCACGAGAGAGAGGTTCATTTGTGAGTGTATCATGTTGGGTAGTGTTTAGTAGCTCTTGTCTTTGTTATTCTCATGACCCACGAGAGAGAGGTTCATTTGTTAGTGTATCATGTTGGGTAGTTTTTAGTAGCTCTTGTCTTTGTTATTCTCATGACCCACGAGAGAGAGGTTCATTTGTGAGTGTATCATGTTGGGTAGTGTTTAGTAGCTCTTGTCTTTGTTATTCTCATGACCCACGAGAGAGAGGTTCATTTGTGAGTGTATCATGTTGGGTAGTGTTTAGTAGCTCTTGTCTGTTATTCTCATGACCCACGAGAGAGGTTCATTTGTCAGTGTATCATGTTGGGTAGTGTTTAGTAGCTCTTGTCTTTGTTATTCTCATGACCCACGAGAGAGAGGTTCATTTGTGAGTGTATCATGTTGGGTAGTTTTTAGTAGCTCTTGTCTTTGTTATTCTCATGACCCACGAGAGAGGTTCATTTGTGAGTGTATCATGTTGGGTCGTTTTTAGTAGCTCTTGTCTTTGTTATTCTCATGACCCACGAGAGAGGTTCATTTGTGAGTGTATCATGTTGGGTAGTTTTTAGTAGCTCTTGTCTTTGTTATTCTCATGACCCACGAGAGAGAGGTTCATTTGTCAGTGTATCATGTTGGGTAGTTTTTAGTAGCTCTTGTCTTTGTTATTCTCATGACCCACGAGAGAGGTTCATTTGTCAGTGTATCATGTTGGGTAGTGCTTAGCAGCTCTTGTTGACTGTGCCCTGGTAGGTCAGCTCAGTTCAGCAGTTAAGGGACGGGGTCGAACCCCACGTGGTTGGCAAATGCGAGCAGTCCTGGCAATTTGTTTAAATATAAATAGACATCCCACAATCACCAGACAGAGACAATACATCATTTAAACATCACGGCTGATGTTTAAATGTTTGCGAGAAGCTGTGTCCCCGGAGATACGGTCCTATCCAAACTTGACCCTTCCCAGGGTCGCGATTTGACTTTTCAGCATGCCGCCTAAGCCGAGAAAACCAACCAACTGAACTAACGGCACGTGGATCGGTGGTTCGCGCGCCGCTGCGCCCCGCTGTGGCCATGTCTGTGTGGTCGCAAGATAAAGATCGCAAAGAGTAGGGGGTTACCCCCGGGGACATGGCTCCACTTTTTCCGTTCCTTCTCCCATTGACGCGATATGACCAAAAGTGGTTAAAGCGCCCTGAATATACAACCAAACGCTTTGGTTATGTAAAACAATCGAATACATAATTAATTAACAAGCCTAATTGGCTGCCAGTAGTGGAAACATTAGTAGTTCAGCCAGCCGACACAATCGTTCATGCATTAAATTGCTAGTGCCCTCAGAAGTTGGAGGTAGTGGCGAAACATACAAGACACTTTACCACATTGATGGATAAAAGAAATCCAAAGATCGGGCTAACAGAGGGTCGTCTGCGAATTTCCAGCAGCGTCTGACACAAAAATAACGGTCTGTGGAGTGGGTTGTCGCTTCTCTGAACATCACGGCAAGCACTCGTGTAGGACGGCAAAAGAAAGGCCACGGGGCCATGTTTTAAGCTAAATCCACGCGAACAGTTCCACGTAGAAAACAACCCACATCCTAGTGACAAAGCAATCGGTGAGGCTGAGAAAGCGGTGTGAAGAAAACCGCTCCAAGGGAAAGTGATAGATAAAGAGAGGGAGAGAGACAACA
Organism: Arenicola marina; assembly: GCA_964019135.1. Taxonomy (NCBI): domain Eukaryota; kingdom Metazoa; phylum Annelida; class Polychaeta; family Arenicolidae; genus Arenicola; species Arenicola marina. The sequence continues at coordinate 18,401 of CAXHSH010000211.1, forward strand.
CAGGAAGAAGGAGGAACGCAGGGAGAGGGGGGAGCGGGGTGGGGGTGGGGTGGGGGGCTCAGGGGCGGGGGCAGACCACGTGGCGTTCCAGATGGAAAGTCAGAAGAGCCATAAGTGGTGAGATTCGTGTGCAGACCCAGGAAACTGGTGGCCGGAGCGAGAAGGAAAATCCCTGTCTGTTACACAGCTGCTTCCGGTGGTCTCTCTTAGTATGCAGAGAGCGAGGCGGCCATGTCATGTTTCCCTGGCCGTAGAACCAACGTCTAGCCGATGGCAGTCTACATGTTTAACAGAAGCAACGTCTAGCCGATGGCAGTCTACATGTTTAACAGAACCAACGTCTAGCCGATGGCAGTCTACATGTTTAACGGAACCAACGTCTAGCCGATGGCAGTCTACATGTTTAACGGAACCAACGTCTAGCCGATGGCAGTCTACATGACTAACAGAACCAACGTCTAGCCGATGGCAGTCTACATGTTTAACAGAAGCAACGTCTAGCCGATGGCAGTCTACATGTTTAACGGAACCAACGTCTAGCCGATGGCAGTATTCATGTTTAACGGAACCAACGTCTAGCCGATGGCAGTCTACATGACTAACAGAACCAACGTCTAGCCGATGGCAGTCTACATGTTTAACAGAAGCAACGTCTAGCCGATGGCAGTCTACATGTTTAACGGAACCAACGTCTAGCCGATGGCAGTCTACATGTTTAACAGAACCAACGTCTAGCCGATGGCAGTCTACATGTTTAACGAAACCAACGTCTAGCTGATGGCAGTCTACATGTTTAACGAAACCAACGTCTAGCTGATGGCAGTCTACATGTTTAACGGAACCAACGTCTAGCCGATGGCAGTCTACATGTTTAACAGAAGCAACGTCTAGCTGATGGCAGTCTACATGTTTAACAGAACCAACTTCTAGCCGATGGCAGTCTACATGTTTAACGGAACCAACGTCTAGCCGATGGCAGTCTACATGTTTAACAGAAGCAACGTCTAGCCGATGGCAGTCTACATGTTTAACAGAACCAACGTCTAGCCGATGGCAGTCTACATGTTTAACGGAACCAACGTCTAGCCGATGGCAGTCTACATGTTTAACAGAAGCAACGTCTAGCTGATGGCAGTCTACATGTTTAACAGAACCAACGTCTAGCCGATGGCAGTCTACATGTTTAACAGAACCAACTTCTAGCCGATGGCAGTCTACATGTTTAACGGAACCAACGTCTAGCCGATTGCAGTCTACATGACTAACAGAACCAACGTCAAGCCGATGGCA
>CAXHSH010000213.1:0-17080 GCA_964019135.1 Arenicola marina
GATGAATGGCTGGGTGGATGGCTGGATGTATGGCTGGATGGGTGGCTGGATGAATGGCTGGCTAGATGAATGGCTGGGTGGATGGATGGAGGAATGGCTGGATGGGTGGCTGGATGAATGGCTGGCTAGATGAATGGCTGGGTGGATGGCTGGATGTATGGCTAGATGGGTGGCTGGATGAATGGCTGGCTAGATGAATGGCTGGGTGGATGGCTGGATGTATGGCTGGATGGGTGGCTAGATGAATGGCTGACTGGATAAATGGCTGGCTGGATGAATGGATGGATGGTTGGATGGATGCATGGCTACATGAATGGATGGACGGGTGGATGGCTGGCTGGCTGGATGGGTGGATGAATGGCTGGCTTGCGGGCTGGATGACGGTCTTATCTGGCTGGTCTGATGAGTGATTGCCCGCTGCTTCACCTTGGCACCAGCCATCGTCAGCCTCTCCATGCACCAAACCAGGTGGCTACCAGTGATCAGTACGGGTCTATGTATGGGGGTATGGGGGTGAGTATCAGTGTGCGTGTGTATGGGGGGGGGGGGCGGGGGGTGCCCCTGGCATTAGTTACACCGCTCCTGACGACTTCCATACCAGGTTCGCTTTATCACCGGCGTCGCCACCCTCCCCCCCCCCCCCATTACGGTTACCTTGGCAACGCCACCCGCAGGACTAATTGTTTTCCTGGTGGACTGCCCGAGATGGGTTCAAGATGACTGCGGTGGACGCCGCGGAGGTGGCGCTGGGGGTGTTGGGGGCGGTGGAGTGCATGGAGGTAATGGGTAGGGTCTGGGGGTGGACGGCCGCTGCTGTCCCCGGCCGATAAGGGGCAGAGGGAGGGCCACGCTGGGCCGTACCGGAGGGTGCGGGAGGGAGGGGGGGGGGGGTCTACGAGGGCTCTCGTGCTTGGTGGTGGAGAATCCGGGTGGGCCTGGGACGGGACCGGGGGCTGGGGGCTGGGCTCGGGGCTGGGTCTTGAAGATGGTGTGGAAGGCGAACAAAAGGGGGGGAGGGGCTTTGGCTGAGGGCCGGGGGGGGGGGGGTGGGTCAGTTGTGAAACGTGTGGAGGTCAGGGACGAGTCCTTCCCCCAACACCGACCCCATCATGACTGTCCCTCCTCATCCCCATCGCCCCCCTCTTTACCCCCACCCCCTCTCCTTGCCTCCATCACCACCCCCTCCCCCGGCCCCCACTGCCGTCGTAGATATGACCCCACGATAATGTCTTCTGAGACCGCGCAACTTGTAAGTAAATTAGATCTGCCCGATCCCGAGAGAGGGGATCGGGGTGTCTGGATAAGGTGGTGGGGGGTGTCGGAGAACCCTTAGTGGTGTCGGGGAGAGACTTTGGGGGGACCCACGTCGTCACAACGCCCACGGCCATGGAGGGAGCTGGGAGGGGCTGGGGGGAGGGCGGGAGGAGAGGGCCCTTTGCTCGGCCCCCGCGCACCCAGATTCCTATCTTCATCGACCGACTTGCCGCACGATCGGGAAAAATATCCCGCCACGTTTGCCGTTTGAAATACGACTTGTAATAGAAATGAGAAAAATGGAAGGAATTGCTCGTGCTTACGTGGAGTAGTTACGGCTGGAAGGGTCGGGGGTAGGGAGACTGGGGTTGGGGGAGGGATTCAGGGGTCGGGGTAGGGATTCAGGGGTCGGGGTAGGGAGGCCGGGGTCGGGGTAGGGAGACCTGGATTGGGGTATGGGTGGAGGGTCGGGTATCGGGGTTGGGAGCCGAGGTGGGGGCTGGCATTATTTTGGGGAGGGGGGGGGGTGATCGAGGTCGAGGTCGGGGGGGGGGTGTATTAGGTCCCATGTCCCGGGAGTTCATCATGTCAAGACAGGCATTATGTCTGGGTATCGCTCCTGCATGTCCGCGTTGGGCGTTTTTATGTAATCTTTGGTGACTACCGGTCACATATCTGATTGGTGGACTCCTCCCCTCCCCTTCCACTATCTGGCACTGCCATCATCGCCCCCCCCCCCCCACCCCCGCCCCGCCTTGCATTGAATCGCCCCACCCCTGCACCCCCATCCGCACGCACCCAGGAGTATCCGTTCATTATATCTAGATGTGTCATTTCCCGTCGACTTGGCCCGTTATGGATTGTCTTGTCTTGTACCCTACATTACACTGCAACACCCTACACTGCAGCGCCATACACTGCAGCACCATACACTGCAGCACCATACACTGCAACACCCTACACTGCAGCGCCATACACTGCAGCACCATACACTGCAGCATCATACACTGCAGCACCATACACTGCAGCACCATACACTGCAGCATCCTACACTCAGCACCCTACACTGCAGCACCCTACACTGCAGCACCATACACTGCAGCACCCTACACTGCAGCACCCTACACTGCAGCACCATACACTGCAGCACCATACACTGCAGCACCTTACACTGCAGCACCATACACTGCAGCACCATACACTGCAGCACCATACACTGCACCCTGCATGCACGTCTCCTCGTCTCCCAGTCAGCACCCACCCTCGCACCCTGGTGGCCTCCCCCCGTCCTGATTTCTCCGCACCCTGGTGGCCTCCCCCCGTCCTGAGCTCACCGCACCCTGGTGGCCTCCCCCCGTCCTGAGCTCACCGCACCCTGGTGGCCTCCCCCCGTCCTGAGCTCACCGCACCCTGGTGGCCTCCCCCCGTCCTGAGCTCACCGCACCCTGGTGGCCTCCCCCCGTCCTGAGCTCACCGCACCCTGGTGGCCTCCCCCCGTCCTGAGCTCACCGCACCCTAGTGGCCTCCCCCCGTCCTGAGCTCACCGCACCCTGGTGGCCTCCCCTCGTCCTGATTTCACCGCACCCTGGTGGCCTCGCCCCGTCCTGAGCTCACCGCACCCTGGTGGCCTCCCCCCGTCCTGAGCTCACCGCACCCTGGTGGCCTCCCCCCGTCCTGAGCTCACCGCACCCTGGTGGCCTCCCCCCGTCCTGAGCTCACCGCACCCTGGTGGCCTCCCCCCGTCCTGAGCTCACCGCACCCTGGTGGCTTCCCCCCGTCCTGAGCTCACCGCACCCTGGTGGCCTCCCCCCGTCCTGAGCTCACCGCACCCTGGTGGCCTCCCCCCGTCCTGAGCTCACCGCACCCTGGTGGCCTCCCCCCGTCCTGAGCTCACCGCACCCTGGTGGCCTCCCCCCGTCCTGAGCTCACCGCACCCTGGTGGCCTCCCCCCGTCCTGAGCTCACCGCACCCTGGTGGCTTCCCCCCGTCCTGAGCTCACCGCACCCTGGTGGCCTCCCCCCGTCCTGAGCTCACCGCACCCTGGTGGCCTCCCCCCGTCCTGAGCTCACCGCACCCTGGTGGCCTCCCCCAGTCCTGAGCTCACCGCACCCTGGTGGCCTCCCCCCGTCCTGAGCTCACCGCACCCTGGTGGCCTCCCCCAGTCCTGAGCTCACCGCAGCCTGGTGGCCTCCCCCCGTCCTGAGCTCACCGCACCCTGGTGGCCTCCCCCCGTCCTGAGCTCACCGCACCCTGGTGACCTTCCCCCGTCCTGAGCTCACCGCACCCTGGTGGCCTCCCCCCGTCCTGAGCTCACCGCACCCTGGTGGCCTCCCCCCTTCCTGAGCTCACCCCACCCTGGTGGCTTCCCCCCGTTCTGAGCTCATCGCACCCTGGTGGCCTCCCCCCGTCCTGAGCTCACCCACCCTGGTGACCTCCCCCCTTCCTGACCTCACCGCACCCTGGTGGCCTCCCCCCGTCCTGAGCTCACCCCACCCTGGTGGCCTCCCCCCGTCCTGAGCTCACCGCACCCTGGTGGCCTCCCCCCGTCCTGAGCTCACCGCACCCTGGTGGCCTCTCCCCGTCCTGAGCTCACCGCACCCTTGTGACCTCCCCCCGTCCTGAGCTCACCGCACCCTGGTGGCCTCCCCCCTTCCTGAGCTCACCGCACCCTGGTGGCCTCCCCCCTTCCTGAGCTCACCGCACCCTGGTGGCCCCCTCCCGTCCTGCACCCTGGTGGCCCCCTCCCCCCTTTCGGCGCTGAGGGAGAAAACAACGAAAAATACCGAAATGCAATTACAAGGACTGTGTGCGCTGTGTTAGAGACGTCGTAGTTTTACCGGATAGTCTTACTGGAGTGAAGTTAGGTGCTCGGACCGGACCAAGTGGCGTGTCGCAGCGCGAAGGCGGGGAGTGGGTGGGGGGGTGCGGAGGCGGGGACACCGGACCATGTTTACTGTTTAAATTGATAGCCCCACAGCCAGCAGGCAATGATAAAAACAGCCAGGTTGATGTGAAGGTTGCGGGCAGCCCCCCCCCCCCCTCCTGTCTCCCTCCCCGCTAGCTGTGTTAAACCCTCTTACGGATGGGGGCAGAGGCACTCGTCATTACTTGCCATCGAGCTATCTACCGCCAAGGATGGGCGGTCGAGGTGTGGGGGGGGGGGGTCATCACCCTCACGACCCCCGGAGTCGCCAGCCCCATTTCTCGCCGCCGCCCCCCCCCCCCCACACCCCCAGCCGCCACCCGGAACTTGGCTGCCATCTTTGGATGCTGGTCATCGGGAGGTCACATGACTTGCGGCCCAACGCCGACTGATCACGTGACTCATCGCCATGCCCATATATATATATATATATACGGAATAAACCGAAGCCTTCGCCTTCCCTGGCGGTAAATGATTTCCTATTGTTGGGCCGCCTTCTTACGACTCTATTCCCGTAAAAGGTCCACCACCTTTCTCGACCTTGCTGAGTACCTCTCACTCCAGAATCCCCCCTCTCAGCCCTCTCCTCTTCTCCCCCCCCCCCCCCCCGCCCCCCCGTAACGATTGATGTATTGATCCGGACACGGAATTGCCAGTTCAACTACCCGCCATACATCACTTTTGGGAGGTAAAAAAAACAGTGCGAAGTTTTAGAATCCTATCTGAAACCTTGACAGCGGCGATGTAGAGAGAGAGAGAGGGAGACAGGGAGAGGGAGAGGGCGAGAGGGAGGGAGAGGGAGGGAGAATGACCATGGGTTGGGGGTGAAGCGGGCTGGGTGAGGTGAGGTGAGGTGGGTGGGGGTGAAGCAGGCTGGGTGAGTTGAGGTGAGGTGAGGTCGGGTGGGGTGGGGGTGAAGCGGGTTGGGTGAGGAGGTGCGGTGGGATTGGGGGTAGGGGGGCGGGGGGGGTGGTTGTATGTTGGGGTGAGGTAAGGGTGGGGGCGGGGTTGTATGTCGGGGTGAGGGATTGGTCAGCGGAAACGACGGCCGCCCGGGGACCAGAGGAGGAAGCGGGGCCAATTTTCCGGCGGTAAACAGTGTCGGTGACCATATCAGGAATCCCTTACCAAATTGTCTGTCAGGTCCCGGGGGATGGGGAAGGAGGGGGGACGGGGTGGGCCGGTGGTGTGAGGCGGGGGGGGGGGGGGAGGGAGAGATATGTGAGGTATTGGACGAGGGCTGGGGGTTGGGGGTGCGGTGACCTCGTGCTTGCATCAGGCCTGAGGCTGTAGGACATGGGGCCTGAGGCTGTAGGACATGGTCCCTAAGGCTGTAGGACATGGGGCCTGAGGCTGTAGGACATGGTCCCTAAGGCTGTAGGACATGGGGCCTGAGGCTGTAGGACATGGTCCCTAAGGCTGTAGGACATGGGGCCTGAGGCTGTAGGACATGGGGCCTGAGGCTGTAGGACATGGGGCCTGAGGCTGTAGGACATGGGGCCTGAGGCTGTAGGACATGGGGCCTGAGGCTGTAGGACATATGGCCTGAGGCTGTAGGACATGGGGCCTGAGGCTGTAGGACATGGGGCCTGAGACTGTAGGACATGGGGCCTGAGGCTGTAGGACATATGGCCTGAGGCTGTTGGCCATGTGGCCTGAGGCTGTAGGACATGGGGTCTGAGGCTGTAAGGACATGGGGCCTGAGGCTGTAGGACATGGGGTCTGAGGCTGTAAGGACATGGGGTTTGTGGTCAGAGGGTAGGTCTGGGACTAGGTTGGTGGTCAGAGGGTGGGGGGCTGGGGCTCGTGGTAGTCAGAGGGTGGGGGGCTGGGGCTCGGGGTAGTCAGAGGGTTTGGGGGGCTGGAGCCAGAGTTCAACTGGTGGGGTAGGGTAGTGGTGGCCTGGTTAGGGTCGGTCCTGCACTGGCGACCACAGACTGGAGGATGACGGTCAGATGTGGTCCTCAGAGGTTTCAGGACTCTCTTACCTGTATTGAACACATATCTTGTCTTAACACGTTATCATATATATATATAAGTCCTGTTTTATTTATGGCTATCCTTGCCTCCCCCCCCCCCCCCCATTCTCTTTGCCTCCTCCCCCGAAACTCGTCCAACCTAAATTTACCTCTCGCATTTCTCCTCCACGTATTTCACCCAGTGGATCTATCTGACTCCGTGATGTGATGCCCCCCCCCCTCCACCCCACCACGCATCGCCTAGGCCCTCTCTGATCTCCCCCCCCCCCTCCACCCCACCACCCATCGCCTAGGCCCTCTCTGATCTCCCCCCTCCCATGGGCCTCCCATACCCACAGACCCCTGATCCCGACCACATGAACCGTCGTGCCCATATCCCCCCATTATCGCCTGTCTTCCACGTGTAAAATGGCGGCCTCACCGCCCGTCGACCCCAGAGACATGGGCGGGAGCGGTACCGGGAGGTGTGTGTGTGTGGAGTGAGGGGTGGGGGGGGGGACAGTTTTTTTGGGTCAGAATTGGGTCATTGGCGTTTTGTTTGCGTACGACTTTCAGCGCCATTCGCCCGTGTTTTTGTTTAGTTCCCGCCAGGGAGGGGTCTTAACAATACCCCTACAGCTCTCCGACCACGCTCACGGCGTTTATTGGGCTATTCAGCCGCGTGTTTATAGCCCGCCATACCGGCCCCGCGTGCTGACTTTCCCTCCCTTCCACACCCGTCCCCCCGGGGTATGGCTGTTCGCACCCCAAAAGGGGATTAGCACGTATAGGGGGAGGGGGTAGGGGGTAGGGGGGGCGGGGTTGGGGGGCACACCCAGCCCCACAGCGGGGTTAAGTCCGCTCAGCTTGTCGACAACCGGGTGAGCGATAATATGTGCTTTTCAGGGTACGCTCTATCCGGCGTTGCCTTGGGTGGTCCCCTTCTATCGCCCCCCCCCCCCCCACCAGCCCCGCCCACCCCACCACCACCGTCTCCCGGGATATGCCGAATATCGTCCGGTACATATCGGTATATCCCTCCGGTAGAGTGAAGCGCTGTCGGAGATATTCGGGGGTTGTTTGAAAGTGATATTGTTGGTGTTTTAGGCCGCGTTTGTGCACATGAAGGCTATAGTGGGTCCATATACCATCCGGGACACTGGAATGGGGTTTGATGAAACTTGCCCCAGATACAGATGCCAAGACTCGAACCCACCGCCTGTTTGTTGTGTGTGAAACAAGGTTAAACACTGTGAAACAGTGGCATCAAACCGCGTTTAATTTTGTGTAGCTGGGTCACCGTTGTGCGCACATAAGATTGTCAGCAATCATGAAATGAGTGCAGAATTAGATTGGGTTTTAGACCTCCCACACATGACCCAGACCTGGCCCGGGGATAGCGGGATTGGGCTTTAGACCACCCACACATGACCCAGACCTGGCCCGGGAATAGCGGGATTGGGCTTTAGACCACCCACACATGGCCCAGACCTGGCCCGGGGTCAGCGGGATTGGACTTTAGACCACCCACACATGACCCAGACCTGGCCCGGGGATAGCGGGATTGGGCTTTAGACCACCCACACATGGCCCAGACCTGGCCCGGGGATAGCGGGATTGGGCTTTAGACCACCCACACATGACCCAGACCTGGCCCGGGGTCAGCGGGATTGGGCTTTAGACCACCCACACATGGCCCAGACCTGGCCCGGGGATAGCGGGATTGGGCTTTAGACCACCCACACATGGCCCAGACCTGGCCCGGGGATAGCGGGATTGGGCTTTAGACCACCCACACATGACCCAGACCTGGCCCGGGGATAGCGGGATTGGGCTTTAGACCACCCACACATGGCCCAGACCTGGCCCGGGAATAGCGGGATTGGGCTTTAGACCACCCACACATGGCCCAGACATGGCCCGGGGATAGCGGGATTGGGCTTTAGACCACCCACACATGGCCCAGACCTGGCCCGGGGATAGCCGAATTGGGCTTTAGACCACCCACACATGACCCAGACATGGCCCGGGGATAGCCGGATTGGGCTTTAGACCACCCACACATGACCCAGACCTGGCCCGGGGATAGCGGGATTGGGCTTTAGACCACCCACACATGACCCAGACCTGGCCCGGGGATAGCGGGATTGGGCTTTAGACCACCCACACATGACCCAGACCTGGCCCGGGGATAGCGGGATTGGGCTTTAGACCACCCACACATGACCCAGACATGGCCCGGGGATAGCGGGATTGGGCTTTAGACCACCCACACATGGCCCAGACCTGGCCCAGGGATAGCGGGATTGGGCTTTAGACCTCCCACACATGGCCCAGACATGGCCCGGGGATAGCGGGATTGGGCTTTAGACCACCCACACATGGCCCAGACCTGGCCCGGGGATAGCGGGATTGGGCTTTAGACCTCCCACACATGACCCAGACATGGCCCGGGGATAGCGGGATTGGGCTTTAGACCTCCCACACATGACCCAGACCTGGCCCGGGGATAGCGGGATTGGGCTTTAGACCACCCACACATGACCCAGACCTGGCCCGGGGATAGCGGGATTGGGCTTTAGACCACCCACACATGACCCAGACCTGGCCCGGGGATAGCGGGATTGGGCTTTAGACCACCCACACATGACCCAGACCTGGCCCGGGGATAGCGGGATTGGGCTTTAGACCACCCACACATGACCCAGACATGGCCCGGGGATAGCGGGATTGGGCTTTAGACCTCCCACACATGACCCAGACATGGCCCGGGGATAGCGGGATTGGGCTTTAGACCACCCACACATGACCCAGACATGGCCCGGGGATAGCGGGATTGGGCTTTAGACCTCCCAGACATGACCCAGACATGGCCCGGGGATAGCGGGATTGGGCTTTAGACCACCCAGACATGACCCAGACATGGCCCGGGGATAGCGGGATTGGGCTTTAGACCACCCACACATGGCCCAGACATTGCCCGGGGATAGCGGAATTGGGCTTTAGACCTCCCACACATGACCCAGACCTGGCCCGGGGATAGCGGGATTGGGCTTTAGACCACCCACACATGACCCAGACCTGGCCCGGGGATAGCGGGATTGGGCTTTAGACCACCCACACATGACCCAGACCTGGCCCGGGGATAGCGGGATTGGGCTTTAGACCACCCACACATGACCCAGACATGGCCCGGGGATAGCGGGATTGGGCTTTAGACCTCCCACACATGACCCAGACATGGCCCGGGGATAGCGGGATTGGGCTTTAGACCACCCACACATGACCCAGACATGGCCCGGGGATAGCGGGATTGGGCTTTAGACCTCCCAGACATGACCCAGACATGGCCCGGGGATAGCGGGATTGGGCTTTAGACCACCCAGACATGACCCAGACATGGCCCGGGGATAGCGGGATTGGGCTTTAGACCACCCACACATGACCCAGACCTGGCCCGGGGATAGCGGGATTGGGCTTTAGACCACCCACACATGACCCAGACCTGGCCCGGGGATAGCGGGATTGGGCTTTAGACCACCCACACATGGCCCAGACATGGCCCGGGGATAGCGGGATTGGGCTTTAGACCACCCACACATGACCCAGACCTGGCCCGGGGATAGCGGGATTGGGCTTTAGACCACCCACACATGACCCAGACATGGCCCGGGGATAGCGGGATTGGGCTTTAGACCTCCCAGACATGACCCAGACATGGCCCGGGGATAGCGGGATTGGGCTTTAGACCACCCACACATGACCCAGACCTGGCCCGGGGATAGCGGGATTGGGCTTTAGACCACCCACACATGACCCAGACCTGGCCCGGGGATAGCGGGATTGGGCTTTAGACCACCCACACATGGCCCAGACATGGCCCGGGGATAGCGGAATTGGGCTTTAGACCTCCCACACATGACCCAGACCTGGCCCGGGGATAGCGGGATTGGGCTTTAGACCACCCACACATGACCCAGACATGGCCCGGGGATAGCGGGATTGGGCTTTAGACCTCCCACACATGACCCAGACATGGCCCGGGGATAGCGGGATTGGGCTTTAGACCTCCCACACATGACCCAGACCTGGCCCGGGGATAGCGGGATTGGGCTTTAGACCACCCACACATGGCCCAGACCTGGCCCGGGGATAGCGGGATTGGGCTTTAGACCACCCACACATGGCCCAGACCTGGCCCAGGGATAGCGGGATTGGGCTTTAGACCACCCACACATGGCCCAGACCTGGCCCGGGGTCAGCGGGATTGGACTGTAGATCACCCACACATGAGCCAGACCTGGCCCGGGGATAGCGGGATTGGGCTTTAGACCACCCACACATGGCCCAGACCTGGCCCGGGGATAGCGGGATTGGGCTTTAGACCACCCACACATGACCCAGACCTGGCCCGGGGATAGCGGGATTGGGCTTTAGACCACCCACACATGACCCAGACATGGCCCGGGGTCAGCGGGATTGGACTGTAGATCACCCACACATGAGCCAGACCTGGCCCAGGGATAGCGGGATTGGGCTTTAGACCACCCACACATGGCCCAGACCTGGCCCGGGGATAGCGGGATTGGGCTTTAGACCACCCACACATGACCCAGACCTGGCCCGGGGATAGCGGGATTGGGCTTTAGACCACCCACACATGACCCAGACCTGGCCCGGGGATAGCGGGATTGGGCTTTAGACCACCCACACATGACCCAGACATGGCCCGGGGATAGCGGGATTGGGCTTTAGACCACCCACACATGGCCCAGACCTGGCCCGGGGATAGCGGGATTGGGCTTTAGACCACCCACACATGGCCCAGACCTGGCCCGGGGATAGCGGGATTGGGCTTTAGACCACCCACACATGGCCCAGACATGGCCCGGGGATAGCGGGGTTGTGCTTTAGACCACCCACACATGACCCAGACCTGGCCCAGGGATAGCGGGATTGGGCTTTAGACCACCCACACATGACCCAGACCTGGCCCAGGGATAGCGGGGTTGGGCTTTAGACCACCCACACATGACCCAGACCTGGCCCGGGGATAGCGGGATTGGGCTTTAGACCACCCACACATGGCCCAGACCTGGCCCGGGGATAGCGGGATTGGGCTTTAGACCTCCCAGACATGACCCAGACATGGCCCGGGGATAGCGGGATTGGGCTTTAGACCACCCACACATGACCCAGACCTGGCCCGTGGATCGCGGGATTGGGCTTTAGACCACCCACACATGACCCAGACCTGGCCCGGGGATAGCGGGATTGGGCTTTAGACCACCCACACATGGCCCAGACCTGGCCCGGGGATAGCGGGATTGGGCTTTAGACCACCCACACATGACCCAGACCTGGCCCGGGGATAGCGGGATTGGGCTTTAGACCACCCACACATGACCCAGACCTGGCCCAGGGATAGCGGGATTGGGCTTTAGACCACCCACACATGACCCAGACCTGGCCCGGGGATAGCGGGATCGAGTTTTAGACCACCCAGTCATGACCCAGACATGGCCCGGGAATAGCGGGATTGGGCTTTAGACCAACCACACATGACCCAGACCTGGCCCGGGGTCAGCGGGATTGGGATTTAGACCACCCACACATGACCCAGACCTGGCCCCGGGATAGCGGGATTGGGCTTTAGACCACCCACACATGACCCAGACATGGCCCGGGAATAGCGGGATTGGGATTTAGACCACCCACACATGACCCAGACCTGGCCCGGGGATAGCGGGATTGGGCTTTAGACCACCCACACATGACCCAGACCTGGCCCGCGGTCAGCGGGATTGGGCTTTAGACCACCCACACATGACCCAGACCTGGCCCGGGGATAGCGGGATTGGGCTTTAGACCACCCACACATGACCCAGACCTGGCCCGGGGTCAGCGGGATTGGGCTTTAGACCACCCACACATGACCCAGACCTGGCCCGGGGTCAGCGGGATTGGGCTTTAGACCACCCACACATGACCCAGACCTGGCCCGGGGTCAGCGGGATTGGGCTTTAGACCACCCACGCATGACCCAGCCCTGGCCCGGGGATAGCGGGATTGGGCTTTAGACCACCCACACATGACCCAGACCTGGCCCGGGGTCAGCGGGATTGGGCTTTAGACCACCCACGCATGACCCAGACCTGGCCCGGGGTCAGCGGGATTGGGCTTTAGACCACCCACACATGGCCCAGACATGGCCCGGGGATAGCGGGATTGGGCTTTAGACCACCCACACATGACCCAGACCTGGCCCGGGGTCAGCGGGATTGGGCTTTAGACCACCCACACATGACCCAGACATGGCCCGGGGATAGCGGGATTGGGCTTTAGACCACCCACACATGACCCAGACCTGGCCCGGGGATAGCGGGATTGGGCTTTAGACCACCCACACATGACCCAGACCTGGCCCGGGGTCAGCGGGATTGGGCTTTAGACCACCCACACATGACCCAGACCTGGCCCGGGGTCAGCGGGATTGGGCTTTAGACCACCCACACATGACCCAGACCTGGCCCGGGGTCAGCGGGATTGGGCTTTAGACCACCCACACATGACCCAGACCTGGCCCGGGGTCAGCGGGATTGGGCTTTAGACCACCCACGCATGACCCAGACCTGGCCCGGGGATAGCGGGAGTGGGCTTTAGACCACCCACACATGACCCAGACCTAATGCCGCTAAGCGCCTCGTGGAGGTTACCACCCCACGTCGCCATGGCAGCCATACAGCGTTAGAGGCGCAGCCACGATCCTCTGGACATGTGTGGTACGTGTGTCAGAGTGTGGGTGTGCATGGGGTGGGGCGGGGCGGGGGGGAGTGGGGGGGTGCAAAGCCCTCCCTGCAAGGGTCTTTCTCCTCATTCTTTTGTGTGAATGTGTGTTCGGTGGCGTTCAGTCCATATCCGAGCAAATCCATCCCCCACCCCGCCCCCTCTTTTCCCACCTCCGCCCCCCACCCGCCTCGCCTGACCGCCACCGCGCTGCTCCTTAATTTGGATACATGGCTTACCATCGCCCCCTTTCACCCCCCCCCCCCCACCCCCCGCGTTGCCCGCTGGCCGGGACGGCAGGCGGCTGGCGGCATGCGCTGAAGGCGGCCAGCTCCTCCCGTCATTGATGGCTCTCTCCTCTAATACCTCTTTCCATTTAATTTGCGGCTGGGGCCTGAGCGACACGTGGGCTATACAGCCACCAGGTCTCCCGGGCCCGTCGAAGGTGAGGTGGGGATGGGCGAGAAGACGGGGTGGGGGAGGGTGACGGGATAGGGTGGAAGGTGGGTCGTGGCATCAGCTGCAAGTAGAGGTATGTCATCTAGACAAGAGACTGAGGGGGGGGGGGGCGGGTTGGGGGTATGGGGAGTGTGGCAGGGGTGGGGAGGGGGGGGGGGTGGTATTGTCTGTGCGAGGTCAGGTCCCACTCTGCCGTGAAAACATCAGGCCATTGAAAGGCCTTAAACTGGTGATGGCTGCGTTTAGAAATTGGAATGAGAGACTAGTCTCCGTGGTGGGGAGGATAAGAGAACGGAACGGGGGGGGCGGGGGGCGAGTGGAAAGGGAGGGGAGGACTAGAACAAGAATGGGAGGGAGTGGGTGGACTAGAACAGGGAGGCAATGGGAGGGGGGGGGGAGGAGGGGCTCAGCGTGTGTAGGGGTGGGTGGGAGGATGGTGGTGGTGGTACAATAGAGGAGCGGACAGCGCTGTCTTCCCTTTTTGTCCTCCACGTGTCGTGGTGTCATTTTTTGAATGACTAAACACCGAAATGTCGAACTGCGGACGAGTTAATGGCGTCAGTGATTATTATTTGCATATCGTAAGCACGCCAGCCGGGGCCAGGGAACATCCGCGGGGACTTCAACCGCAAAACTAGCGGCTCAGCGGCCCTCTGCACATCTACGTGGTCACAAACAGCCCACTGCGTGTCCGCTAGCCTGGGTTGGGGGTAGTAGGTAGGGCGGGGGGCGGGGGGGGGGGTGGCGTTAGTGCAGTGGTGGCAGAGAGGAACGAGGGTGGCGGGTGGGGTGATGAAACTTTGAGTGGAACCTACGTTAATCGCGCCACAAGAATTAATGGATGTCAGCTAGCCTGGTTTAGGGGTAGTAGGGGGGGGGGGGGCTGGGGGTGGCTGAGTGCAGTGGTGGCAGAGAGGAATGAGGGTGGGGGGTGTTGAAATCTACATTAATCCCGCCGCAAGATCGGAATCACGGGTTCGAATCCCTGTTGTATTAAAGACGATATTGGTCATTTGGGTCCATCGATATGATAGAGAGATCAGGGGACTGGTCTATCATACTGGAGCGTCCATCGATATGATAGAGAGATCAGGGGACTGGTCTATCACACTGGAGCGTCCATCGATATGATAGAGAGATCAGGGGACTGGTCTATCACACTGGAGCGTCCATCGATATGATAGAGAGATCAGGGGACTGGTCTATCACACTGGAGCGTCCATCGATATGATAGAGAGATCAGGGGACTGGTCTATCACACTGGAGCGTCCATCGATATGATAGAGAGATCAGGGGACTGGTCTATCACACTGGAGCGTCCAGTCTATTAGACAGTGAGGGACACGGGTCCAGGGACTGGTGTGTAATGGCGGAATTATTGGGTGTGAGAGTGCTGGCTGGAGTGACGGATAGGGGTACCCTAGTGGTGGGGTAGCCAGCTGGCGGGGGGGGGGGGGTGGGATGTAGGTGTAGCCGGACGGTGGGGTGAGCTGTTGGGGTGGGTAGCTGCTATCGGGGTCAGTCGCCAATGGTTTTCCTACTATACCCTACTATACGCCTTTCTCCGAAGCTGGCGATTGTGCTGGGCGACTATTTACCGGAGGTCTCTATGACCGGTGCAAGAGATTCGCCGTCAAGCGTAGATAGACATCAGATGGGTTTCAATGGGAATGAGGTATTGGGAAAGCCCGTGGCGGAGGGGCGGGGTACGGGGCGGAGTTGTTTTATCGTGATTGGGTATTGGGACATGCCGACGTGAAGGGGATGACATGGAAAGTAGTTGGGGGGGGGGCGGGGGGCACGATATGGTACTGGAATTGGTCATGGGGGAAGGGGGTAGCGCCGGACTTCCATGTACAAACAGAACCGGTTGAAGAACTGGCGGGGGTGGAGGGGTTGGGCGGTGGCGGGGTTGGGCGGGGGCGGGGTGGTGGGGGTGGCGGAGTTGGGCGGTGGCGGGGTTGGGCGGTTGCGGGGGCGGGGCAGGTGGGGCGTGCCGCTGGGGTTTCTATCCCTGCTATCTGCTCGGTTCATCAGTTCCTATGGCTCTCACGGGGCGCTCCACGGGCGCTCGCCCTCCCGTCCCCTTGATTTCCCGGGAGGGCCGGACGGCGGGGGCAGTGCTTCGCTGGTCGGCGGCGGCGGGCGGCGGGCGGGTGGTCTCTGGCTGCCCTCCCCGCCGCCTGCTCGCCGACCCCTGGGCCCGGGGGGTGCCCCTGCGAGCCCCCCGTGCGCTCGGCGGCCAGCTGGCCCTGGGCCCCGCCTGGCGGACGGTCGGCTCGGGGATGGACGTCTGGGAGGAAGGGTGGAGGGGGGGGGGGGCAGGGATAGAGCTGACTCAGGACAATGTGTTTGTCAGCCGTGTGTGTAATTATAACGTGGTAAACCCTTCTAGAAGAACACCATGTGCGTCCTGCCCACGACGGGCGTCTGGGGTCCGGACCGCCGCTCACCGCCAGGGGGCGCCATCTGGCCTCTGGGGCGCCGCTCACCGCCAGGGGGCGCCATCTGGCCTCTGGAGCGCCGCTCACCGCCAGGGGGCGCCATCTGGCCTCTGGAGCGCCGCTCACCGCCAGGGGGCGCTGCTCTCTACTCAAGGTCGCTCTTCCATGTAAGGGCGAACCATAGTTTAAGCATATCTCACGTATTACTCACGCCTAACGTTTACTACAATAATACATTTCGTCGGTTCTTACATGGAAGATGGACGCTGTTCAAGCCCCAATGAGCTCTGTCCGCCACGTCACTGACTTCTGCCATATGGCTGGCGGCGACTCCACGGTCACGTGGTGGGGGGTGGAGGTACCCCGGAGGTATCCCTGGGAACCTGTTGCGCCTTGACCCTCAGCTTGCATTATTGGGCGGCACCGACCCCGTGAACATCACGTTAAACATACTACATCCCTCCCCCGGCACCCCCCCCCCCGCCCCCGTCTCTCTCCCTACACGCCCATCGGCGGAGGAACCCTGCTTTTGTCCTTGATGGAGGACCAACGAGACCAGTACACCAACCACTCATCCATTCCCTCTCACCCCGTTGACCGTTCTCCCCATTAATATACTCTGTCCACATTTATTACGTGCACACGAGAGTTGTCCGCTGGGCTGGGCTGATCGACCCAGTGTTCAAATACTGACATAGGCAGGCGGCCGTAGCTTGGCAACCCCAGCCCCTCCCTTCACTGTAAAGGGAGGGAGGGAAGTTGTGGGGTGACCACAGCCTCTCCCTTCACTGTAAGGGGGGGGGGAGGGAGGGAGGGAAGGTGTGGGGTGACCACAGCCCCTCCCTTCAATGTAAGGGGCGGGAGGGAGGGAGGGAGGGAAGGTGTGGGGTGACCACAGCCCATCCCTTCACTGTAAGGGGCAGGAGGGAGGGAGGGAAGGTGTGGGGGGACCACAGCCCCTCCCTTCACTGTAAGGGGCGGGAGGGAGGGAGGGAGGGAAGATGTGGGGTGACCACAGCCCCTCCCTTCACTGTAAGGGGCGGGAGGGAGGGAGGGAAGGTGTGGGGTGACCACAGCCCCTCCCTTCACTGTAAGGGGCGGGAGGGAGGGAGGGAAGGTGTGGGGTGACCCCAGCCCCTCCCTTCACTGTAAGGGGCGGGAGGGAGGGAGGGAGGGAGGGAGGGTGTGGGGTGACCACAGCCCCTCCCTTCACTGTAAGGGGCGGGAGAGAGGGAGGGAGGGTGTGGGGTAACCAC
>CAXHSH010000214.1:0-13516 GCA_964019135.1 Arenicola marina
CCTCCCCCTCCAACCCCCCGCCGACCCACCTGTGGTTCTTGAGGTAGGGGAAGACGTTGTGCATGATGGAGTGGAGCAGTGGCACCTCCCCCCTCCCCTCCCCCTCCAACCCCCCGCCGACCCACCTGTGATTCTTGAGGTAGGGGAAGACGTTGTGCATGATGGAGTGCAGCAGCGGCACCCCCCCCCCCCTCCAACCCCCCGCCGGCCCACCTGTGATTCTTGAGGTAGGGGAAGACGTTGTGCATGATGGAGTGGAGCAGCGGCACCTCCCCACCCCTCCCCCTCCCCTCCAACCCCCGCCGACCCACCTGTGGTTCTTGAGGTAGGGGAAGACGTTGTGCATGATGGAGTGGAGCAGTGGCACCTCCCCCCCTCCCCCTTCCCCTCCAACCCCCCGCCGACCCACCTGTGGTTCTTGAGGTAGGAAAGACGTTGTGCATGATGGAGTGGAGCAGCGGCACCCCCCCCCCCCCCCTCCAACCCCCCGCCGACCCACCTGTGATTCTTGAGGTAGGGGAAGACGTTGTGCATGATGGAGTGGAGCAGCGGCACCTCCCCACCCCTCCCCCTCCCCCTCCCCCTCCAACCCCCCGCCGACCCACCTGTGGTTCTTGAGGTAGGGGAAGACGTTGTGCATGATGGAGTGCAGCAGCGGCACCTCCCCCCCCCCTCCCCCTCCCCCTCCAACCCCCGCCGACCCACCTGTGGTTCTTGAGGTAGGGGAAGACGTTGTGCATGATGGAGTGGAGCAGCGGCACCTCCCCCCCCCTCCCCCCTCCCCCTCCAACCCCCCGCCGGCCCACCTGTGGTTCTTGAGGTAGGGGAAGACGTTGTGCATGATGGAGTGGAGCAGCGGCACCTCCCCCCCCCCCTCCCCCTCCCCCTCCAACCCCCCGCCGACCCACCTGTGGTTCTTGAGGTAGGGGAAGGACGTTGTGCATGATGGAGTGGAGCAGCGTCACCTCCCCCCCCCCCTCCACCCTCCCCCTCCAACCCCCCCGCCGGCCCACCTGTGGTTCTTGAGGTAGGGGAAGACGTTGTGCATGATGGAGTGGAGCAGCGGCACCTCCCCCCCCCCCCTCCCCCTCCCTCCAACCCCCGCCGACCCACCTGTGGTTCTTGAGGGTAGGGGAAGACGTTGTGCATGATGGAGTGGAGCAGCGGCACCTCCCCCCCCCCCCCCTCCACCTCCCCCTCCAACCCCCCGCCGGCCCACCTGTGGTTCTTGAGGTAGGGGAAGACGTTGTGCATGATGGAGTGTAGCAGTGCACCTCCCCCCCTCCCCCTCCACCTCCCCCTCCAACCCCCGCCGGCCCACCTGTGGTTCTTGAGATAGGGGAAGATGTGTGCATGATGGAGTGGAGCAGCGGCACCTCCCCCCCCCCTCCACCTCCCCTCCAACCCCCCGCCGACCCACCTGTGGTTCTTGAGGTAGGGAAGACGTGTGCATGATGGAGTGTAGCAGCGGCACGACGCGGTCTTTCTCCTCGCTGCGGTAGACGACGTCGAGGAGCGAGGGCGGTCAGCTCGGCCAGCACGACGAGCGCCTGGACGCTGAACTGGCGCATGGAGGCCATGGGCGGCAGGCGGGGCTCGGGCGCCGGCTTCTCCACTGTAAGCACATACAACGTGTAGCTGCCCAGAATGGCACTTTACCGATAACGGATTCAACGAAGAAATGCAAAAGCTAAGCGTAGCTTCCCAGAACCAGCAATTCACTTTGCCTTTACCAATATCGTATTGTTCATATTGCGGGGTTAAATGTTAAATGTAGTAATTTGATAAAACAACAGTCCAGGAATGATCCACGTTTTTAATAATATGATCACAAGTCAGTATAATCATATTACCGGACACATTCTTGAAGTATTAACAACAACAACTAACCGTGTCTTGCAGCGATACAGTAATACAAACTGATACAGATTAGCAAATAAAGCAGGCCAGTTGATCTTGTTCAGACAGTTCTTGCTGACAAGACTTGAATGGGAACATCCACGTCTGGTGAGCACTATATAGCGAGGCGTTACCTTCCACCTCCGGGTCGGTCACCGTGTCGTCTACGTTGACGGCCGTGACGTCCACCTGGGGGCCGGGCTTCACGGCCAGGTTACGTCGGAAAAATGTCGTCTGCTCCAGCGAGGAGCCCGCGATCTCGCTGCACGCCTCCAGCAGCTTCTGGGCAATCTCCTGTCATCAAAATAGCGTTATATCAGTCATATATAGTTGGGTATTAACATGTACAGAACTCATAGTCGACACATGTGTAAGCAGTTAAATAAGACAGATGAAACACACAATTAAAGTACCCGTTCACAAAATTCAGATATTAGATCTATCCTTCCAGTGCTTAAAAATGAAATGTTGGGTGTTTTAGGCCTTTTTGGAGGCTAACCTCCCTAAACTAATATACCTCCCGGTAAGGGAGTTATGAAATGGGGTTAGATTAAAGGAGATTCGAAACATTTTCCATGACATAAATGTTTGTCAAGGATTTTCGATCCATGTTCCATGTTAGAACCCACGAAGTTTATTATTGTAGTAAACGTTACGCGTGAGTAATACGTGAGCTATGCCGAAGCAATGGTTAGCCCTTACATGGAAGAACGACTGGATTTTCGATGACTGCAGGAATCCTGTACACCTATACAATACCATTGGATAAATACTGTGGAAAGAATTCTTCAGAGAAGGACTGGCCTACCGCTTGCCGTATGCTTGTTGTTCCGTACCTACCTGGAGATCTTTTTGCTCCTTGCGGTCGCTAAACATCCCGGGAATCTTCTGCACAAACTCGTTAAGGACCCTGAGGAAAGACAAATACACATGACGCGGCATTCATCATTGGCCTGGGTGAAATAACATGTTGGTGATTTAGACCACTTTTGTGAAAATGAAGGCTAAATCTCACAGGACAGACGCAGGTGCCAGAGCTTACTGAGTAAATTTCCCACTTGTTACTCAGATGATATTTAAAGCTAAAACTTCTCAAAATTATATTCTCAAGTCGGTTGTATTTGTGTTCGTTGATTGAAGCAGCTCACACAGTGATTTTGTTAACCACAATGTCAACATATAGTTATTGTGGATAATGAGTTCCTTTGTGTTATCTTATTTAGAGGTGGCATCAGTCAAAACTGGTTTTACGAGCGTTCAGAACTGAAAAATTACTCGCTCACTGTACACTAATTATTGTCCAATGCAAGACCAGACAAACGCCATGCGAGAAGAAAATCCCGATTTATTGGGGCACCACCTGTGGAGAACGATGCCCATGAGGAAATACAACAAAATGTAATGAAAGCACGGCAGCTGTAAAGACAGGGCGCCAACATGGATACTAGCAGGGCTTACTGGAACAAGTCACTGTACCTGTACGCAACGCAACTGAATGCGGGTATAGACCGTTCTGGAAGAGAATGGCTCTCTCTCATATTCAGTTTTATTTAGAGGGTATTTCTCCTGGTTATTTACATGGATAGACTGAATCTATAGTGATTTTGGAGGGCGGTACGTATTTTCAGTGGGCCGGCAAGATTATATGTTTCATTCACTTGTGTTAAATATCAAGGGAAGCGGGTGTATTTGTTGCACTCTATCACACGCGGATAAGTTTGAAAATAAAACCACGACTTCACTCTATTATGTCGCAGGGTTCATTTATTTTCCCAGAGAACAAAGCCATCAACCACCAATGTCTTTAGCGGATGGCCGGTGGACACAGAGCATACATTACACAGCCTTCCAGGCGAGTGACAAACATAACCGTGTCCATTGCAGGGGTGAGGGCGGGGGTGGGGGGGGGGGGGGTAGCACAATATTAGAACACAGAGAACGGGGAGAGGGGTACGGTGAATGCAGTATTATGACCTATGACCTATGTGCCGGGAGACGGTGGCTGCACTCAAGTAATTGGTATGCCTGTGTACAAATATTACAAAGGCAGTTTCATGAAGAAATATCCACCCCCCACCACCAACTTACCCGCAGCGTTACCGGTAGATTCCTGGGTAACCACTCGCACAAAAAGTCAAACAACGGGAAATTCCCAGTTTGTATTCTTAACTAACGGGATTTCCCTGGGTAGACTGGCCTTTACAGTCGCAAAGTGAACAACGTTTAGCGTTGTAGTGAACCAGCTAGAAGAATGAACAACTTTTGCCATTATTCGAGTTACTACAGCTATTTAACTATTATAACATTTAAAATGTACATTTAGGAAATGCTGAGCAGGGCAAGATTGTCACCCCATCACGACTTCCACCGCCACGTTATATGTCCCTATTGCCATTGAACGATAATCAACATTGGATGACACAGCATGTTACATTCATATCTTACAAGAATCTTACAGCTGACACACGAAGAAAGACTGCAACGTTTGTTTATCAAGAGAATCACAGTCATATTTCCGGGATATACATAAGGTTTTATGCTTTAAGATATATCACACCTTTCGCACATAAATATAAAAGTATCACAGAGGGGGTAGTTTTCACAAGGACATCCATTTCTTGTTGTTCATAATGTAACTGACATGACATGACCTAAATTAATGCAAAGCAAGACAAGTGGGTACCAATGTCCTCCCAATATGCACCAGTAACCTTCTAAATAACCTTCTTTCACAGATTTACTGTTGTTAAACAATATTACATGATTCAGTGCTACATGGTTTAGAACCTGTAGCACCTTCATTACAAATCCAGGTTCTGTATTTATTTATACACTTATGTTCTTTCTTGCAGAAAAGATATCAACCAGGACATGAAACAGTGAAGTCTAAATAGTAGTCAAGCCTGCCACTCTGATTTGGAAAAAACAGAATAGAGAGATCATTTGCAGCTATCTGTCCCAAACTACCACTGTAAGGACATGTGAGACAGGTTTCAGCATGAAATCTTATTCTGGTAACTAGACCTAATTTGACCATCAACACATAATATTAGTACTTAATGGAATTCAGCTTACTAATAAAATAGGAACACCAAAATTCAACCTACTAGGAATCACATTTGATAATGATGCGGATAGCATTATTGAAGATAACTATGATCTCAAAACAGTAGAAGTGGACAAAATGCTACGCAGATATGGCAAGGGCACGCTATCACTCCTTGGGAAAGTTACAATCCTCAAAACAGTAGCGTTGCCTAAAATGGTACATATATTGTCGGTCCTTCCAAACCCAACGAAGAAACAAATTAATGAACTAGAAAAAGTGATTAGAAATTTCATTTGGGATGGGAAGAAGGCAAGAATAGATCTACGACAACTATACCAGCCGATAAATAAAGGAGGTTTAGGTTTAATGAACATAGTTGAATTTACAAAGGCCCTAAAGATATCTTGGGTAAGCAGCCTTACACAAACAAATGGAAGCTGGCAAAAACTTTTCCGGTAGTGGGTTAAATGTGAGAAAACACTGTTTTGGGAACTGGATAGCCAGTCTTTTAAAGAATTAGCAAAACAATTTTCAAACCCGTTTTGGAGAGAAGTTTGTCAAGCGTGGGAGAGGTACAGGTCATTATACAGTGATAATGACATCAAGTGTAATCCCTTATGGGACACCTTTTTTATGAAGTCTCATAACTTGGTTGTGCGGAAAGCAGAGTTTTTGAGGCACAGGATGATATATTTAAAAGATATACTGGGTAGCGATGGTGTAATTATGAAGCTATGTGATTTTCAGCAACAATTCAGCACTCGTATAAATGTATTGGACTATCAAGGTCTGAATAATAGTATTCCCAAACAATGGAGAGATTATTGTAAAGAAAATGGGTCAAATGAAATTGCTTGTGAAAAGATTTACATTGGTGAAATTTTTAAAAGGAAAAGGATATGTAACTTTGTGTACCATAAACTACTGGCCTCAATTGAAGTAATCGTCCAAAGTGAAAACAAATGGTGTCAAATATACAGTACGAATATCCAAGATCAAGACTGGGCCAAGTTTCATCAACTTTCAACAAAATGCGCGATAGATGCCCGTTTGCGATTCTTTCAATATAAGGTAATGACCAGAGCGTTACTGACCAACAGATTTTTTATACCTATGTAAACTGAGAGAATCAGAGATGTGCTCTTTTTGTAACAACAAGGTAGAAACAGAAAAAGACGATTTTGGACAGACTTGATAGGATGGTTCAAATGCAAACTAAAGGTTACCCTCGAATTTAAACTCATCAATAGTTTGTTTGGGTGATATTTCTGGAGGGGGTTGTATGCTGTAAAATCATTAAGTTCTTCTTGCAAAAAAATATATTGACGATTGTCGATGTTGGGGAAAATATAGGAACACTAGGGGAAATCCACACAACTATATGGGAATGAGCAATATTAAAAAGGATGGGGGAAATGTATATCTTATATATAAATGCAATGGGGGATGATAATTTCTTATTATATTCTTGTCAACCTCTGTGAATACCAAATAGCTAGTACAATGCTGCACTTTACTGCTCAAGCCATTCGAAGTCGTCCATGTGTAGAAAGACAATTTCTGCTGCAGAAGCTTTTCTCCTACACAGGAAAGAATCCTTCACTAGAGGGCGCGAACGTCCCATGGGGTTTTTATGGCATTTTAACAGAAATGAAAATTTATCCTGGCCATGCCCGTAAAGTTGATTGATTACTCGATTGTGATTATGCAGAGACGGATTTAACCACACATAAATGCAAGTGTTGTGACAATAATTCGATCACTGCTAAATGTATAGACACTCAAACTTGGAACGTAAAATGACTGCAATAAATGTCAGCTAAGGCATGGGATCGAATACTTTGTAGAGTGACAGGGCAGATTTCTGGGTGACGGCCAGCAGGCCCCCCTCGCTGAGGGCCACACCCCAGGGCCGCTTGATCGTCAAGATATGGCGGGTGAGCTTGCCCTCGGGGGTGTAGAGGGACACGCGGTCGTTGTCCTGGTCGGCCACCACGATGTTGTTGTTGGGGTCGATGCAGACCCCGCGCGGGTGCTTCAGCTGACCATCCGCCGTGCCGATGGAGCCGAACTTGAAGAGGAACTGGCCCGTGGGGTCGAACACCTTGATGCAGTGGTTGCTCGAGTCCGAGACGACAATCCGGTCCTGGTGGTCGACGGTGACGTAGCGCGGCCAGTGGAACTGCTCGTTGCCGCTGCCCTGTGAGCCGAACTGGCGGACGCACTGGCCGTCCGGGAGGTGGATGCTGACCGTGTGCTTGCCGTGCTGGGTGTCCGTCACGATGAACTGGCCGGCTTGGTTGATAGCCAGGCCGCGCGGCCACCCGAACGACAGTTTCTTCCAGGCGCGCACCAGGGCCCCGCCCGTCGTCAGCACCTTCACCGTCCGGTCCTTCTCGTCAGTCACGGCTAGGTGGCCCTCTCGGGTGAGGCACACGCCCCAGGGCTGCACCAACCCCTGGCCCACCATGTCTCGCGAGAATCCCGTCGCGTCGAACACCTGCAGCCGTTGGTTGAGCCACTCGGCGACTATCACGGTGCCGTTAGGCGTGATCGTGACGTCATAGGCCTCGTTGATCTCGCCGGTCTTGGCGCCGATCTTATCCACTTTCCAGCAGACTCTTGGCGACTGCCACTTCAGCGTCAGCGGCTCGTGGAAGAAACTCGACTGGAAGGCGGCGGCGGGGTGGTGGGGCGGCGAGACACCCAGACCCGTCGGACTCGGCGTCCGTCCCGCCGCCGTTCCATTAGTCATGTGACCCCCGGCTCCGGACACCCGCCGCACGAGATCCATGGAGAGGTCGCACTTCTGAAGGTCACCGACTGACATGTGTTCCTTGGGCATAAACATGGTCATGGAGGCACACTCCTTGGCCAGCCGTGGCGGCGGCGCGGTCACCACGCCATCCACCATGGCCGTCAGGTCCCCGTGCATGGCCAGCAACTGGATCGACTGACTGGGCTCCGTTAGCTTAGCGGCGAACTTCCATAAGCTCTTCATATTGGCCAATTGAAACTGGCAATTTTCCTTCTCCAACGCCAGCTGTTTGACGGCCACTTGGTGGCTCTTGTCCAGCTCGTTGAGCAGAGCTTGTTTACGTTGGTGTAAGTGGCCAATCAGCGAATTCACGTGGCGCTCAACCTCCAGGCGTGTCTTCTTGTAGGCGGCCTCTTTGATGCTCTGGATATCTTCGAGGTGAGACAGAAACTCCTCCTGGGTCATGACCTTTTCGCTCATGGAGGCGATCTTGGACTCGACCATATCCTTCTTGTTGCCGAGGGCCGACTGGAGTTCCATGGTCTGGTGGTTAACGTGGTCCGTCACAGCGCACACCGTGCACAGCGGCGCAACACAAGTGGCGCAGAAATACTTGACCATCTCGGCGGTGTGCACCTCACAGCGCATGGAAGAGCTGTCCACCTGCGTGACCGGGATCACCGAGTGGTTCTGGAACAGCGTATGCTGGTGGTGCTCGTGGCTGCAGTGCTCGCAGTAGTTAATGCTGCAGCTCGTGCAGTGGTCTCGGGCCGATATCTCCCGCTGCTTGTACTTACACACGTCACAGCGCAGCTTCTTGTGCGTCTGGATCTTGGCCACCAATCCCTCGATCTGCTCGGTCTTCACGTCCCGCATGAGCAGGCCCTGGAGCCCCTGATCCGGGACGGGCACGGCCTGGCGGCACACCGGACACGGGAACGTCGCCAGGCGCTCCGACCCCAGATCCTGCTGTAAGCTCGAGAAGTACTTCTCCAGGCAGGGCCCGCAGAACGTGTGGTGGCAGGGCAGCACCTTGGGGTTGTGGAAGGGGTCGGTGCAGATCAGGCAGTTCAGGAAGTCCTCCGATAGTCCTGATATGCCGGTGACGCCGCTGCAGACACTCAACGTGTCATCGGGAAAGCGGGCCGCCATCTTGGCGTGATTTGTCGCGTTCCTTTATGGCTCGGGAGGACGTAACATACAGCAGTCTCGTGGGTTGGTCGGTCTGTGCGTCGACTCTCTGGGTGAAGGCCGAGTGACCAACAACAGAAACAGCCACTGCGCATATCCATGCGCGCAGCCTGTAGTCTGCTTCTACACCCCCGCCCACCCCCTTACCGCTGTCCGCCAAGACACCGCCACCCTGCTACCCTATGACACGCCACGACACACACACACCTGAGCCCAGAAAATCAATACCGCCCGCCACACGGCTCACGGCGGGAAACCTGCTAACACGAAAATGACGTTTGCAACACTACAACGTGGTCCTTTTACGTTCGACAGGACGAAAGTAAAGTGTTATTATTATTATAAGGTGTGATCTGCTAACGCCATAAACGGACGAGTAGACGACGACAGGATCGTTTATTAACCCCGAGGGACAGTAACAAAGCCAATAACTTGAAAACTCGCTGCAATAAATCGAGCGAGATTGTATGTTTCACGGCAGGCCACAGGGCGGTTGGTTGGTAGTATTTTCAGGGCGCTTTAACCCTGCCACAGAGCGGATATTGGGAGCAACTAATCAATGGACACGCAGCAAAGGGGGCCACAACCACGGTCTTGTTCACATGTGTCACTCCACATACAGTCATACATGTACTCAACCTACAGTCCTAATGATCAGGCCGTTCTTTTGTAGTGAGTCATTGCGAGCTAATATTGCCGCGATTGATTGCCCGTGTTTGAAATTGACCATGGCTGGATTCTCCTTATCAAAGTAAGTTATTATAATCCAAATTCGTTACACACTTTGGAAGTGAGCAGAAGACAAGGACACTATAGGGAGCGCAGTTACAACAGAGCCACACAGGCAGACGGTCAGAGATACCGTGACTCAACCTCAATCAATGTCCTCCAGCTGCACCGAATAATACATCGTTCCTGGCTGTCAATCATTCATTGACGTCACTGTTGCTTTTATCCAATCATGTGGCGAAATTAGATATTCCACGTGCGTTATGTCCGACAAACAAGTCCAAGTAACAAAACAAAGCAGCATGTCACTTTCTTGTTGGTTTCAGAGATGAGTACTTCTCACTTTTACCTACCATAAGCTATGATGGTCAATCTCCTACTCACGATAAACGAAAACGGACTCACGAGTGGGTGGGGCTTAGTAGATAAGTGTACAAGTACACAACTCAAGTATGCAGTCCATATGGTACGTCAGGGGTCATCATATCGACTACTGCCATAGAGTAATACGTGAGCCATACTGAATCGATGGTTCCTGTCCCAAGTATGAGGGCTACAGAGTGAGTGGTACAGAGCGAGGGGTACAGCTTGAGGGGCACAGGGGGGGGGGGTGGTACAGAGCGAGGGGTACAAAGTTAGGGGTACAGTGTTAGGGGTACAGAGTGATGGGTACAGAGTGAGGGGTACAGAGTGAGGGGTACAGAATGACTGGCACAGAGTGAGTGGTACAGAGTGAGAGGTACAGAATGAGGGGTACAGAGTGAGGGGTACAGAGTGAGGGGTACAGAGAGTGAGAGGTACAGAATGAGGGGTACAGAGCGAGGGGTACAGAGTGAGGGGTACAGAGTAAGGGGTACAGAGTGAGGGGTACAGAGTTAGGGGCACAGAGTGAGGGGTACAGCATGATGGGTGCAGGGTGAGGGGTACAGAGTGAGTGGTACAGAGTTAGGGGCACAGAGTGAGGGGTACATAGGGAGGGGTACAGAGTGAGGGGTATAATGTCAGGGGCACAGAGTGAGGGGTACAGAGTGAGGGGTACAGAGTGAGGGGTACAGAGTAAGGGGTACAGAGTGAGGGGTACAGAGTGAGGGGTACAGTGTCAGGGGCACAAAGTGAGGGGTATAGTGTCAGGGGCACAGAGTGAGGGGTACAGAGTGAGGGGTACAGAGTGAGGGGTACAGAGTGAGGGGTACAGAGTGAGGGGTACAGAGTGAGGGGTACAGTGTTGGGGGCACAGATTGAGGGGTACAGAGTGAGGGGCACAGAATGATGGGTGCAGGGTGAGGAATACAGGTTGAGTGTACCGGATGATGGGTACACAGTGAGGGCAAGAGATTTACGGATAGAAAGCGAGAGTACTGCGAGAGGGGTAGAGAGGGAGGGGTAGAAAGCGAGGGTACAAGGCGATGGGTAGAGAGGGAGGGGTAGAAAGTGAGGGGTAGAGAGGGAGGGGTAGAAAGTGAGGGGTAGAGAGGGAGGGGTAGAAAGTGAGGGGTAGAGAGGGAGGGGTAGAAAGCGAGGGTACAGGACGAGAGGTAGAGAGG
This sequence comes from Arenicola marina, assembly GCA_964019135.1. Classification (NCBI taxonomy): domain Eukaryota; kingdom Metazoa; phylum Annelida; class Polychaeta; family Arenicolidae; genus Arenicola; species Arenicola marina. The sequence continues at coordinate 11,171 of CAXHSH010000214.1, forward strand.
GAGGGGTAAAAAGCGAGGATCTAATAAACAGAGGCCGTATTCATAATCGCCACTTAGACCAAGCCACTAGACTTAGCGCTAAGTGGAAGATTTGTCGATGGAATTATCGGGTTCAAAATACGTAAGTAGTCACCCAAGAAGTGGATTTTCTGAATTAAGAAAGTCCTAAAATTATATTGAAGAGGACTTCTTAATCATGAGCACCACCACAACGAGCTGGTGAGGCTAAAACGAAAATGCACTTTTCGTGCGCATCTTACGAGGGGGTTATGAATACGGCCCGGGGGCGTAAGATACGCACGAAAAGTGCGTTTTCGTCTTAGCCTCACCAGCTCGTGAGGTCTACTGCTTACTGGCGTAGCAAAAGCCCCTGGGGCCGTATTCATAATCGCAACTTAGGCTACGTTTAATCGTTTCTACCCCTGTAAAATTATATAGAAGAGGATTCCCTAATCATGAGCACCACCACAACCAGCTGGTGAGACTAAGATGAAAATGCACTTTTCGTGCGTAACTTACGAGGGGATTATGAATACGGCCCCAGACCCTCACCACAAGCGAAGGATAATCGTAACTGAGTACCGAGATAACGGGGTGCCCGCAGTGGCGCCTCATGTCTAAATATAGACATCGCATTACGCAGTGTGCACACCCCGCCTGCCCGTTATCAACAAAGCGCACAGCAGGAGGGCAAGCTATAAACGGCGCCTCCCTGCAGGGGCGGGTATGGGGTTGCCCCACCCCCCCCTTGGGAACTTGAACATACACTCTACAAGTCGGGTTCTCCGAGCAGCCCCCCCCCACTCCCCGGTCGCAAGTTTTCAGAGAGCAACCCCCCCCCCCCGGTCGCACGTTTTCAGAGTGCAACCCCCCCGCCTTTTGCAAATTCCTAGATCCGTCCCTGACTCCCATCCCCCTTCAGCCTACAGCCCCCCACCCCCACCTCAAAGGCCGACTGAGATGGGCGTGCCCGGCGTACCGGTGACCCCCACTCACCGCTCTATGCTTATAGCATGGCATTACCGGTCATCAGATAATATACCGATAACCTTGGACCGATAACTTACACTGCAGACCGTAGGCCTAGAACAGTAACCGACAACTGCCTAATAAACATTTGTCATCATGATTTGTAGTTAAATTACGAACTATCATCTACGTTGCGCGATGCACGCGGTCGAATTGTGTTCATCGTTATATCATAAAACTTTTAATTCCATTGATCGTCCAATATTTCAGCATGTGTTAAGATTTTTAGCATATAATTATTTTGATCATATTTAGCATTTGACAAAAAATGTAAGCTGTACTCTTACTAAATGTTGGTATGCTATTTAAAGTTGTTGGGATTTGAACATTAAACGCAGGGTCCATCTTGTAAAAGAGCTTTTTTCTATGGTAATTAGTAAAAATCTGCCCTTAGTAGTGAAATATTTAAAGATTATACTAAATAATCTGTTGAGTTCTAGTGAGTCAACGCAAAACAGAAATGAAAAAAATTAATTGGGCCCCGGGAGGATGATGGATGAATGGATGAAACATGCCCCAGATTAGGTTCCCGGCCCCGCATTCCAATCTCAGACCTATTAATCTGCGGTCTAATGCGGTAACCACTACACCAGGGAGGCCCCCAGGACCTATTAATCTGCGGTCTAATGCGGTAACCACTACACCAGGGAGGCCCCCAGGACCTAGTGATCTGCGGTCTAATGCGGTAACCACTACACCAGGGAGGCCCCCAGGACCTAGTGATCTGCGGTCTAATGCGGTAACCACTACACCAGGGAGGCCTCCAGGACCTAGTGATCTGCGGTCTAATGCGGTAACCACTACACCAGGGAGGCCCCCAGGACCTAGTGATCTGCGGTCTAATGCGGTAACCACTACACCAGGGAGGCCCCCAGGACCTAGTGATCTGCGGTCTAATGCGGTAACCACTACACCAGGGAGGCCCCCAGGACCTAGTGATCTGCGGTCTAATGCGGTAACCACTACACCAGGGAGGCCCCCAGGACCTAGTGATCTGCGGTCTAATGCGGTAACCACTACACCAGGGAGGCGATATTTGTTTGAGTCTATATTTCCTTCATTGGTTTACGTTGCATTAGTCATACATGATGAATTGTGAGTTCCCTGGAGAGGGGGCGAGGCATACAATTACCTGTATGTATAGCAATGAGGAGACTTACAGGAGGAGCAGGAACTGTCCGAGTGGCGTGAGGCTGAGCTGGAGTCCATCCCGCAGCAGCCCCAGCAGGGAGGACCACGTGTCCAGCAGCTGACTGCCCGCCGTCCGCTGGATGTAGCAGTAGAAGAACTGCAGCAAACTGACCTCCACGGGCGTCC
>CAXHSH010000217.1:0-18309 GCA_964019135.1 Arenicola marina
ATAGCTCAGTGGGTTAGAGCGTTGGCATTCAACGCTCTGGCTACCTGAAAGCCTAACGGCACGTGAATCGGTGGTTCGCGCCCGCTGTGGTCATGCCTGTGTGCTAACCGGATGAAGATCCCATGTCCTTGTTCGCAAAGAGTAGGGGATTACCCCCGGATACATGGATCCTCTCTCTCTTCGTTCTCCCATTGACGCTATATGACCAAAAGTGATTAAAGCGTTCTGAGCATACAAGCTGTTCGAACCTTCCTATCCCTAGTATTTCCTCAAGCGCTCGGTCCTTACCAACCACCTTCCTCTATTGGCACCCCCGCTCGCCCCCCCCCCCCCCCCCCAGCCCCCCTCGCTCCCCGCAGAATCCGCGCCAGTCCCTTAACCTTGGTTACCCCTACCCCATCCCGGTCATGTGCACCATAAAACGGAACCCACGTACCCTCCTCAGCCACCCCCACCCCACCCGACCCCGACCCCAACCCCATGCACCCAGACGCTGGATCCTAGTATCCCGATTTCCACCATCACCACCGCACCCAACCCCCACCTATAACCCCGCCACCCTCACACCCCACCCTCTCACCCCCGAACCTAACAACCCCCAGCCCCCTTCGCGCGACCAGAGGACTTCTGAGATTGTGAAAGTAGTGTTTACCAAGGAGACGAATTAACATGTGCGGGGGTTTGGGATGTGGAGGGGGGGGGGGGGCGGTGATGGAGGGGGCGGAGGGGTGAGCGGTGATGGAGGGGGCGGAGAGCAAGGGGTAGAGGGAGGCGTTGACAGAGGGGGCGGAGTTTGGGGGGATGGAGACGGTGATGGAGAGGGTGGAGGGTGGAGGGTGGGGATATGGGAACGGTGATGGAGAGGGTGGAGGGTGGAGGGTGGGGGGATGGAGACGGTGATGGAGGGGGTGGAGGGTGGAGGGTGGGGGGATGGAGACGGTGATGGAGAGGGTGGAGGGTGGAGGGTGGGGATATGGGAACGGTGATGGAGAGGGTGGAGGGTGGAGGGTGGGGGGGGATGGAGACGGTGATGGAGGGGGTGGAGGGTGGAGGGTGGGGATATGGGAACGGTGATGGAGGGGGGCATAAAAAAGCCTGACGAATGCCGTGCGTGGGACACAGCTATTGACGCACCCACCACCATCGATCTCTACCCCGCTCCCCTCTCCCCCCCCCCCTCCCCCGCCCCCCGCCGTCCATGCTGAGAAAGTCTCCGCATACAAACCAGAAAGTCCTTATGCCTCTCTTCAGACAATATAACTGCACACTTCTCGCCGCTGGAGCGGACGCCTTAATGACGTCATAAATCACGACAAGGGGTAAGCCGAAATTATACCGGAAGCAAGCCTCGTTTTCGTTGCCGGGTGTGTCGCAGGAGATGATCACCCCTGGCAAGTTGGGGTGATCATCCGGCCGCTAAAGGCCGTGACGGGGCGGCGGGAGCGACACGACGGGTCAAGTGGAATCTTTCAAGCCCTGGTTTCTATTAATAGCATGGTGGGGGGAAGGGGGTGGTAGTGGCGCCACCACGTGCGAGAACTGTCCGCCGACGAGTTCTTGCTGGTCATATAGTTTCAATCGTCGTTAGATTGCCATGGTTACGCGTTAGTCTCATTTGGTGTTTTCTCGATCTGGAGCCGTCGTCATGGCTACCACTCCCATAGCCGGAGGAAACAGGATGCTAATAATGGGGAAATGGGAAAAACATGGGAGGGGATATGTTGGAGTATCATTGGGGCCAGCGCGTACTTCGCACCCCCCCCCCCTCCCCCCCCCCTTCACCTCCCCCGCCCCCACGCGCCTTGCCGCCCCGACCTACCTCCTCACAACAGACTCATTAACACACGATCACCAATATCCTGGTCGTGTGCTTTGGAACGTCAGCGCCCCTTTAGCACCACCACCACTCCCGCCACCCCTTACCCCCCCAAGCGCCCCTTCACCACCAACACCACCACCACCACCCCCATCACTCCCTCTACCCTGTCGTCATCAGTTTTCTCACAAGTCAAACATTGCCGATGTCAGACAGAAAGACGTGGGACGGCTCACAGCGAATCACGAGGCTCTCTACGGTTCGAGACCCGCGAGCCCGTAAGCCCATTGGTCACATGTTAAAGATGTAATTACGACACATTTCGTGGGGAGAGGATTTTTCAGTTCAGAGGGAGGCGCCCCTGCTGGTGGAACAGCCGTACACGGTAAACCCCCAGCACCAATGACGCAATTCGAAGGCGACCGATCACCAGTAGCAAAGCTTCAGACAGCTAATGGCGATGTCCATTGGGTCGGCTTTTTACGGTTACAGATGACAACCGTTTTTGCAGTGAACGAGGACACACTCTCGCTCAGTAAGTAGCTAGTAAGTAGACTGAGCTGGCGACTGACAGGGCCTGGGTATAAACCGTGGCTCCGGCATATGAGGAAAGTTTTACCAATCCCCATTTCATTGGCCGTGGGGAGATTTATTGGTCCCATTTAGCCTTCATATGCACAAAAAAGCACGATCATTTCATTCTGTGTCCGATCACAAATCACTACAAAAGATATTTGGTTCGCAGCCAACCTAATTCTATTTATTTCTGGAACCTTATCCAATGAATCAATGTTCATACAATAGTCTCTAACGTTCATTAAATATTTATGGTTTTGGATAAAATAGAACTTTTTTTGCCCCATATTCAACCTTACAAGTCAACTAAAAAGCTATTTGGGTGACAATATGCTCAGATCTATCATTTGGCGCCCTGCGGTGCCCTAATATAGACCACTTCGATTGTGTAATCCTGGCTCTAAAATGACTAGATATGACAAAAATGTGCTCCACTTGCGGTCGAGAGGAAAATGGGGGAGTGGAGTTTGGTGCCGTATTTATTTGGTGCCTGTCTGGGCTAAATCGTCGGGAAGAGCTATCAATGCATTACAGTGATGAAGCTCCATTCTCAGTGGCAGCTCATTTGCATCAGACTGCCAGATACCAGCCCTGGAGGTAAACACTTCACCAAGAACTAGCTATTTTTCATGAAATACAAACTGCTTATGAAAATGTCGGCTATAAATAAGCGTTGAAGTGGGTTGAACGGCGATGCTACGACAGACCGTGCAGTGGTCCGGTTGCTGGTCGATTGGTTTTCTATTATAGGACGCTTTATCCAATTCTGGTCATATGGCGTCAAGGGCAGAAGGAAGGGAATATAGGAGCCATATCCCCGGGGGTAACCCCCTACTCTTTGCGAAGAAAAAGGACATGGGAAGGGGATCGGGCGAGGGAGTGGTGGACAGAGCAATAGGGCAAGGATGTACAGGCGAAGGGGATCGGGCGAGGGAGTGGTGGACAGAGCAATAGGGCAAGGATGTACTGGCGAAAGGGGATCGGGCGAGGGAGTGGTGGACAGAGCAATAGGGCAAGGATGTACTAGCGAAGGGGATCGGGCGAGGGAGTGGTGGACAGAGCAATAGGGCAAGGATGTACTGGCGAAGGGGATCGGGCGAGGGAGTGGTGGACAGAGCGATAGGGCAAGGATGTACTAGCGAAGGGGATCGGGCGAGGGAGTGGTGGACAGAGCAATAGGGCAAGGATGTACAGGCGAAGGGGATCGGGCGAGGGAGTGGTGGACAGAGCAATAGGGCAAGGATGTACTGGCGAAGGGGATCGGGCGAGGGAGTGGTGGACAGAGCAATAGGGCAAGGATGTACTAGCGAAGGGGATCGGGCGAGGGAGTGGTGGACAGGACAAGACTAGGGAAGGATGTATTGGGCGATGGTGTGGCCAGAAGTGCACATTAAGGCCCAGGGTGCGGTTAGAATGACGCATGACCAGAGACCGCAGCCCAAACAAAAACAAGCGGCATCCCAGTCGCTGTCTCCCCCGATCGCACACAAAACCTGCCGTGACATGGCGCAGGCAATAAAAAGAAGACAGTGAAGATGAAACAGAACCCAGGAGCCGCCTCACTGCCCCAGTGTCCCCAGTGTCCCCAGTGTCCCCAGTGTCCCCAGTCTCTCATCCGTCAACGCGCGAGCAATAGGACTAAACCCGGCCCTGAATAATTTATTGGGGGTCTTGTCCAGACAACAAAGGCATCGGCTGGACACAATCGCCACAGTGTGTCTCTCCATCGTCCTGGCTGGAGTGTCAGCAATTGGTCGAGAGACACATCTTTCTTGTATCGGGGGGACCCACTGATCACAATCGCTGTCTGTGTCGGAATTATCTCCTAACTCACTCTGTGTTTGGGACACAATGGAGGCCGTGTATCCCCACGACTCTGGCTGGAGTATCTGCAATGTCCTGACATACACTTAGTTCATGTGCCAGAGCGTACTGATCACAATATCTTTCTTTGTTATGGTGGAATTACCCCGGAAATCACTCGTTTCAGGACGAGTGTTAGGTGTTTCATGTTCTACGGTTTTCCTGTCTCTGCATTTGGTAATCGTGGAAGCCATGTCTCCCATGTTCTACGGTTTTTCTGTCTCTGCACTTGGTAATTGTGGATGCTACGTCTCCCATGTTCTACGGTTTTCCTGTCTCTGCACTTGGTAATTGTGGATGCTACGTCTCCCATGTTCTACGGTTTTTCTGTCTCCTCACTTGGTAATTGTGGATGCTACGTCTCCCATGTTCTACGGTTTTCCTGTCTCTGCACTTGGTAATTGTGGATGCTACGTCTCCCATGTTCTACGGTTTTTCTGTCTCCTCACTTGGTAATTGTGGATGCTACGTCTCCCATGTTCTACGGTTTTCCTGTCTCTGCACTTGGTAATTGTGGATGCTACGTCTCCCATGTTCTACGGTTTTCCTGTCTCTGCACTTGGCAATTGTGGAAGCTACATCTCCCATGTTCTACGGTTTTCCTGTCTCTGCACTTGGTAATTGTGGATGCTACGTCTCCCATGTTCTACGGTTTTCCTGTCTCTGCACTTGGCAATTGTGGAAGCTACATCTCCCATGTTCTACGGTTTTCCTGTCTCTGTACTTGATGATTGTGGAAGCCACGTGTTCCATGTATCAGGGAGTACTGATCTCAACATGTCTGTGTTACCGTCGAATCATAGCCTAACCCACACTCTGTTATAGCACAGCCATAGATATCCAGCACCCTGGCGGTAATTAAATTGCAGACACACCGTCCACGGATCAGGGAATACTGATGCCAATATATGTCTGTATTTCGGTAGATTTAACTAATAACCCACTATGCTGTGACACAGCCGTAGACCACCAGCGCTCACACTGGGGTATCAATAACCCACTATGCTGTGACACAGCCGTAGACCACCAGCGCTCACACTGAGGTATCAATAACCCACTATGCTGTAGCACAGTGGCAGCCGTGGTAATTGTGGATGCTACGTCTCCCATGTTCTACGGTTTTCCTGTCTCTGCACTTGGCAATTGTGGAAGCTACATCTCCCATGTTCTACGGTTTTCCTGTCTCTGCACTTGGTAATTGTGGATGCTACGTCTCCCATGTTCTACGGTTTTCCTGTCTCTGCACTTGGCAATTGTGGAAGCTACATCTCCCATGTTCTACGGTTTTCCTGTCTCTGTACTTGATGATTGTGGAAGCCACGTGTTCCATGTATCAGGGAGTACTGATCTCAACATGTCTGTGTTACCGTCGAATCATAGCCTAACCCACACTCTGTTATAGCACAGCCATAGATATCCAGCACCCTGGCGGTAATTAAATTGCAGACACACCGTCCACGGATCAGGGAATACTGATGCCAATATATGTCTGTATTTCGGTAGATTTAACTAATAACCCACTATGCTGTGACACAGCCGTAGACCACCAGCGCTCACACTGGGGTATCAATAACCCACTATGCTGTGACACAGCCGTAGACCACCAGCGCTCACACTGAGGTATCAATAACCCACTATGCTGTAGCACAGTGGCAGCCGTGGATCACCAGCCCTCACACTGGGGTATCAATAACCCACTATGCTGTAGCACAGTGGCAGCCGTAGATCACCAACGCTCAGACTGGGGTATCAATAACCCACTATGCTGTAGCACAGTGGCAGCCGTACCAGCCCTCACACTGGGGTATCAATAACCCACTATGCTGTAGCACAGTGGCAGCCGTAGATCACCAGCGCTCACACTGGGGTATCAATAACCCACTATGCTGTAGCACAGTGGCAGCCGTAGATCACCAGCGCTCACACTGGGGTATCAATAACCCACTATGCTGTAACACAGTGACAGCCGTAGATCACCAGCGCTCACACTAGGATATCAATAACCCACTATGCTGTAGCACAGTGACAGCCGTAGATCACCAGCCCTCACACTGGGGTATCAATAACCCACTATGCTGTAGCACAGTGGCAGCCGTAGATCACCATCCCTCACACTGGGGTATCAATAACCCACAATGCTGTAGCACAGTGGCAGCCGTAGATCACCAGCGCTCACACTGGGGTATCAATAACCCACTATGCTGTAACACAGTGGCAGCCGTAGATCACCAGCCCTCACACTGGGGTATCAATAATCCACTATGCTGTAGCACAGTGGCAGCCGTAGATCACCATCCCTCACACTGGGGTATCAATAACCCACAATGCTGTAGCACAGTGGCAGCCGTAGATCACCAGCGCTCACACTGGGGTATCAATAACCCACTATGCTGTAACACAGTGGCAGCCGTAGATCACCAGCGCTCACACTGGGGTATCAATAACCCACTATGCTGTAGCACAGTGGCAGCCGTAGATCACCAGCCCTCACACTGGGGTATCAATAACCCACTATGCTGTTACACAGTGGCAGCCGTGGATCACCAGCCCTCACACTGGGGTATCAATAACCCACTATGCTGTAGCACAGTGGCAGCCGTAGATCACCAGCCCTCACACTGGGGTATCAATAATCCACTATGCTGTTACACAGTGGCAGCCGTGGATCACCAGCCCTCACACTGGGGTATCAATAACCCACTATGCTGTAACACAGTGGCAGCCGTAGATCACCAGCCCTCACACTAGGGTATCAATAATCCACTATGCTGTGACACAGCCGTAGACCACCAGCGCTCACACTGAGGTATCAATAACCCACTATGCTGTAACACAGTGGCAGCCGTAGATCACCAGCCCTCACTCTGGGGTATCAATAACCCACTATGCTGTAGCACAGTGGCAGCCGTAGATCACCAGCCCTCACACTGGGGTATCAATAACCCACTATGCTGTAGCACAGGGGCAGCCGTAGATCACCAACGCTCAGACTGGGGTATCAATAACCCACTATGCTGCAGCCCAGTGGCAGCCGTAGATCACCAGCCCTCACACTAGGGTATCAATAACCCACTATGCTGTAGCACAGTGGCAGCCGTAGATCACCAACGCTCACACTGGGGTATCAATAACCCACTATGCTGTAGCACAGTGGCAGCCGTAGATCACCAGCGCTCACACTGGGGTATCAATAACCCACTATGCTGTAACACAGTGACAGCCGTAGATCACCAGCGCTCACACTAGGATATCAATAACCCACTATGCTGTAGCACAGTGACAGCCGTAGATCACCAGCCCTCACACTGGGGTATCAATAACCCACTATGCTGTAGCACAGTGGCAGCCGTAGATCACCATCCCTCACACTGGGGTATCAATAACCCACAATGCTGTAGCACAGTGGCAGCCGTAGATCACCAACGCTCACACTGGGGTATCAATAACCCACTATGCTGTAACACAGTGGCAGCCGTAGATCACCAGCCCTCACACTGGGGTATCAATAATCCACTATGCTGTAGCACAGTGGCAGCCGTAGATCACCATCCCTCACACTGGGGTATCAATAACCCACAATGCTGTAGCACAGTGGCAGCCGTAGATCACCAGCGCTCACACTGGGGTATCAATAACCCACTATGCTGTAACACAGTGGCAGCCGTAGATCACCAGCGCTCACACTGGGGTATCAATAACCCACTATGCTGTAGCACAGTGGCAGCCGTAGATCACCAGCGCTCACACTGGGGTATCAATAACCCACTATGCTGCAGCCCAGTGGCAGCCGTAGATCACCAGCCCTCACACTGGGGTATCAATAACCCACTATGCTGTTACACAGTGGCAGCCGTGGATCACCAGCCCTCACACTGGGGTATCAATAACCCACTATGCTGTAGCACAGTGGCAGCCGTAGATCACCAGCCCTCACACTGGGGTATCAATAATCCACTATGCTGTTACACAGTGGCAGCCGTGGATCACCAGCCCTCACACTGGGGTATCAATAACCCACTATGCTGTAACACAGTGGCAGCCGTAGATCACCAGCCCTCACACTAGGGTATCAATAATCCACTATGCTGTGACACAGCCGTAGACCACCAGCGCTCACACTGAGGTATCAATAACCCACTATGCTGTAACACAGTGGCAGCCGTAGATCACCAGCCCTCACACTGGGGTATCAATAACCCACTATGCTGTAGCACAGTGGCAGCCGTAGATCACCAGCCCTCACACTGGGGTATCAATAACCCACTATGCTGTAACACAGTGGCAGCCGTAGATCACCAACGCTCACAATGGGGTATCAATAACCCACTATGCTGTAGCACAGTGGCAGCCGTGGATCACCAGCCCTCACACTGGGGTATCAATAACCCACTATGCTGTAGCACAGTGGCAGCCGTAGATCACCATCCCTCACACTGGGGTATCCATAACCCAATATGCTGTAGCACAGTGGCAGCCGTAGATCACCAGCGCCCAGACTGGGGTATCAATAACCCACTATGCTGTAGCACAGGGGCAGCCGTAGATCACCAACGCTCACACTGGGGTATCAATAACCCACTATGCTGTAGCACAGTGGCAGCCGTAGATCACCAGCGCTCACACTGGGGTATCAATAACCCACTATGCTGCAGCCCAGTGGCAGCCGTAGATCACCAGCCCTCACACTAGGGTATCAATAACCCACTATGCTGTAGCACAGTGGCAGCCGTAGATCACCAACGCTCACACTGGGGTATCAATAACCCACTATGCTGTAGCACAGTGGCAGCCGTAGATCACCAGCGCTCACACTGGGGTATCAATAACCCACTATGCTGTAGCACAGTGGCAGCCGTAGATCACCAACGCTCACACTGGGGTATCAATAACCCACTATGCTGTAGCACAGTGGCAGCCGTAGATCCCCAGCCCTCACACTGGGGTACCTACCACTGACTGCCATGTTCTACCGGCTCCCTGTCTCTGTTTTTATAATCCTAGAATGTTTCAAATATATTACTTCTAATCGTTTGCCTTGATCCCAATGCCACTTTACCCGCTTTTTCGTCACTAATTCATCGTATATACAGGTGTCTATATATTCGATATAGTCATTCAGATGTGTACGCGCTGTTGATAACCTGATTAAATAAACAAAGTTTGCAACAACAAAACATATATATCAGAGCGTACTGATCACAATATATGGCTGTGCTACTATTGAATCATCACTTAACTGACTCTGTTGTCTGACACACTGATATCACCATATGTTTTATCAGAATACTGCCTATATGGAAGACGAAGTAATAGAATTAAATTGCATGGCACAAACTAACATTCGAGCAAATCAGATGTTTGTGCAACTCAGCTGTCTTTAAAATGATTAGTAATGCTATCATCAATTCCACCGATTTTTACGTCTTGGTAACACCATTATATGACATGAAATTACTGAACAGAAAAATAAAGTGTTGTGTCATACATTTAAAAGTCACGTTATATATATTGGCAGTAATTAAGAGACGCTCGTTAAAAGTGAATCATTCTGCACCACTGCCCTAAACAAACGATACTAATCTGTGTAGCAACATGGACATGTTTCATAGAAACCGTTGCCGCTGGCAACAGATTGAGGATGCTTGCGAATCTATATAATGAGGCGTATCAAGTTTGATTAACGTCATGAGTAGCTCAATTCCATTCCATTTTTACACTCGTGATTTTGCTTAAATTATCTCGATAATTCGAGGGCTTTCACACAATTCCATTTGAAAGTAAGTATGAGAAAGGGATAAACTTGCATTTCAGTCGCTTCTTACGATGCAGCCGTGCACTGCCGGCTGTATATTATAATATATTTATGTCGTGTTATATTTAAGTTATCCGTAATAGTTTAGTTAACTAATCATTCTTACTCGCAGTGAATTAGTCACGCAAGCGACACTTGGTGAATCGTGGCTTGGAACCTTGTTCCAATACATATAAACAGATACATGTAATATAAATAATATGAGTAGAAGCATCAGTATTCATTAGTTTAACTTTAAGGAGGTTTGTTGCTGATAAGCAGGTTGGTTCAATAGGTTGCTTGTATAGTCAGGACGTTTTAACTGCTTTTGATCATGTCGCGTCGATTGAAGAAGGAAGGGAGAGTGGAGCCATGTCCCCGGGGGTAACCCCCTACTCTGTGCGAAGGACATGGGATCTTTATCATGCGACACAGACATGTCCACAACGGGGCGCGAACCACCGACCCACGCGCCGTTAGGCTCTTAGGTGACCAGAGTACTCAAGGCAAGGGTCGGCCACCTGGTTCAGTGGGCAGCCTTAATCTCTGTGTCGCTCTCATGGTGACAATGGGAAGGGTCAAGGTAGAGTTGACCCATGTCATCGGAAGGAGTTCCCTACTCCTTGCGAAGGAAGACTTCGAATAGAATCTTCATCATACACGAACGTAACGATTGTGCACAGGTGGCAGACAGACAGATATTTGCCCAGGTAGCGTATGTGCACTGTCAGCATCGGCTGGCCTTGCATAGCATACTCGCCGATGGTAGTAGACAAATAGATATTTAGCCTAGGTGAGGTTCGAACCACGCACGCACCGGCTGCTTTCGCTGGTCTTGCAGAGTATACTGTGTAGCCAATAACAACCGACAAACATTGACATTGTTTGTACTGTCCTAGCATGGCATACTTACTGAGAGTATACTGTGTAGCCAATAACGGCCAACAAACATTGACATTGTTTGTACTGGCCTAGCATGGCCTACTTACTGATGAAACTGAACGCCCTACCTGCTCGGCCAAGGGGTGTATCCCTGTCAATGATCAGCCGACTCAGGCGTGTTGCTAGCTTGTTGCACAGGGCGGGAAGGGGCACTGGGAGAGCGTGCCGGGGGGGGGGGGGGGGGCACGGAGAGGGTTCCCCCGCCCAGGGAAGCCTTCACAGCCCCTCCCCAATCAGTTGATCTTTGCGCCCACCGTGGGGGGGACACGGAGTGGGTGCGCCCGCCCAGGGAGGCCTTCATAGCCCCTCCCCGATCAGTTGATCCCTGCGTCCACCGCAGCCCGCTTTGATCGGTAAATACATTGTGTTAATGGGGCGGGTGGGACTGATGGCTGCGGGGGTGGGGAGTGACGGAAGGGAGGTGTGGGAGTGAGGGCGGTGTGGGCCCGGCGAGATGGCTGGTGGGTGTGACGGGTGTGGGGTGTGTTTCTGGGTGAGCCGGCTGAAAAGGAGAAGAGGATGTAGAGATTGAGAGGGTGTGATTGGTTGGGGGGAGATGAAGGGAGGTGATGGGGGAGGGGGGGCGGGGTCGTTGGGGGTGGGAGGTGTGGCAAACACATGATATCGAGACAGGGGTAGATGGGATGGGTCGGATATTTGAGGGGAGGGGGTTGAGGGTGGGGGGATTGGTCCAGGCCGGACATGTGGGTATGGCAGGAGGGGGTGAGGCGTGGAAGTACAGATGAAGAGGCGGAGGGTGGAAGTGATGGATGCGGGACCGACCTGTGGGAGGGGGCGGGGGGGGGGAGGGGGCGGAGGTGGCGTGCAAGAGGATCAAGAGGATGAGGGTGGAATTGATGGGTCAGAGGTAAGGGGGTGAGAGTGGAGGACGGAGGGGGTGGTGGCAGGGGTGGAGTCGGATATGACGAGGATAAGCCTGGCCTCGAGGGGTAACCACAGATACAAGGCGGTTCATCGATTCGTGTTTTGGACAGACGTCCAGCCATCCATTAAGTTATTAATTTACACAGCTTGTGTTTTTATTCCTGTGTAGTCGTCGCAGGAAATGACAGGAGTGAGGTAATCGGATAACTTAAACGAACCAGAACGGATGGGATTGACTAACAAGGGCGGATCAGATCACAAGGGCCGATCAAAGAAATCTGTATGGCTGACAATGTGGACTGGGTACTTGGGTTTAAAGGGGACGCTTTAAAGCGTAAAATTCACCGTGAGACTACGTCAGCTACCTCCGTGCGTTGCTCTACATCCACTCCAAAGGCAAACCTTTTGAGAGGTTTTTTTTTGCATACATGTGCTGGGATTTGAAAAATAATAATAAAAAGGTGTTTCCCCCAACATACTCATATAACCGGCGCTAACATGGACATTGCTAGAGGATGGCGTTACAATATATAACTTATAATGCATTACAAAACCCGGCCCGCGACCAGCAGCGCGCACTCGGCGGGCAAATAACGCACCACCCACTGGGCCACGGCGCGATGGCCTGGATGTCATTACGGATTAGGTAACCACTAAGAGCGGGCTGGGTGACCGCAAGGGGCGGGTTGAGTGACCGCAAGGGGCGGGTTGGGTGACCGCATGGGGCGGGTTGGGTGACCGCAAGGGGCGGGTTGGGTGACCGCAAGGGGCGGGCTGGGTGACCTCTAAGAGCGGGCTGGGTGACCTCTAAGAGCGGGCTGGGTGACCTCTAAGAGCGGGCTGGGTGACCTCTAAGGGCGGGCTGGGTGGCCTCTAAGGGCGGGCTGGGTGGCCTCTAAGGGCGGGCTGGGTGGCAAAGAGGGAGTGGGTGGCAAAGACGTCTGCCAAGGGTCGACCACGTGACAAACATGGATTACTCTCCCACTGGAGCGGCGCTAGCGACAAACGACCGAACTTCGCCAAGTAAATGCCAAAATACGTCACTGCATGACATGTTTGGGGTCCGCCATTTGTGTGCAGTCACTCATGTAACAACAATGTAGGATTTGCCGGGACGAGATTAAGACCCCTATGGCCATAAAACCTCCTATGGAAAGCGTCCCAACACAAATCCCCCCGGAAGCGAAGGTCGCATACATCCAACCAACGTTCAACACATGACATGGGTATCACGGGTGTAATTTCCGCTTGAAATATATCAGAATTTTTAGGACGTCCCACAGAGACCTATCACCCTCAACCCTGACCTTAGCAGTAATTGTTTTCGGCAGAAATGTTGACGCAATCTAAGATAATAATTTCCCAAGACGGGTCGATTATTCCCGCTCCACCGAGAAGCACCAATACAATATTATGTCCGTATATTAGGTAAGCGTTCGATGACAAAATATCCTTTACCCAATACAGCCACAAGACAACAGCATAATGGCACCCTGTCAATGGCAATCTGAAGATAATGGCACCGTAAAGTTTAGCCTCATTGCAATATATCTATGCTATAATTCTTGAACCTTGAATGATGTACATGTATTAGCCGACCGTCGTGATCAAGGATGTTAATACATCGTGAACTGGGAATTTTAATGTTAAATAAACGTGAATCATTAAATCGCCAATTTATAACTTGTATCTGCCCTTCCTTTGCATGCGGGAAGTGCTCGTTCTAATCCATCGTGACCTGAGAATAAAGAAATGTATTCTTCGCGATCTGGGAAGACGACCCCTACCCCTTGCACCCCCCCCCCTTTCCCACCCCTAACGGTAGCTCTTGTATTGCGCCTCAAGCCTCCTGTGTTGCCATGGTTATTTCGCTTTCACCGAGGCAAGGCGTCTAACAGAATATTGATCATTGCGCTATACTCAACACTGAACTTAAAGGCCGGTATCTCCGTCAAGGGGTTTCCCCTTGTGGCCTAGTTGGTAGCGCGCTCGGTTATTGTGGTCGAGTGTCTGGTGAAGTGGATGGCGCCTGGTTCGAGCCGCTCCTGTGCAAATATCTATGTTTGTACAATGAAAAGATCTCTTTTTTGTTAATATTAGGTTATTAGAGGCATTAATTTCGTAAGACATCATTACACCGCGTAGGAAAATATCCTATAGAAATTGTAGAAACGAAATTCTAAAGGTTTCTATCGATTTGTCTTTGAGTTTCTACAGGGTTTCCATAGAGTTCCATAGAGTTTCCATAGGGTTCCATAGAGTTTCCATAGCGTTTCGATAGTAGAATTTTCATAGAGTGTCCATAGAGTTTCCATAGAGATTCCATATAATTTCAAAAGGGCTTCCATAGAGTTTCCATAGAATTTTCATAGACTTTCCGTAGAGTTTCCATATAGTTTGCATAGAATATCCATCGCGTTTTCATTGAGTTTCCATAGAGATTCCATAGTGTTTCGGGGCCGGCCCGATAGCTCAGTGGGTTAGAGTGCTGGCATTCAGCGCTCTGGCCACCTGAGAGCCTAACGGCACGTGGGTCGGTGGTTCGAACCCCCCTGTGGTCATGTCTGTGTGGTCGTAGAATAAAAGTACCACGTTCTTCTTCGCAAAGAGTAGGGCGTTTCCCCCGGGGACATGGCTCCGCTCTTCCCTTCCTTCTGCCACGCGATACGGCCAAAAGTGGTTAAAGCGTCCTAAATATACAACCAAACAAGCATCTACACCAGGGCTGGGTGACGCATTACTACTCCATGCAACACCCTAACCCCTACACCTCCCGGGTGAGCTAGGCTAATAGAGTGCCCCCGGGTCCTACACACTGGAGCCCCCTTGCAGGACGGCCCAGGGGGGTTGATGGGTGATTTTAACGTACCCCGGAGTGCAGTCCCGTCACCCCCAGAAACTCGGGTCGTATTTATGCGATCAATGTTCATGTTTAGCTCCAAGAAAACAAAAAAAAAAGAAAAGAAATGCCAGCGATCGATAGTGACCTTGAGAGGTGAACCCCCTTGGAATGGCTTCATTCCGAACCACGTGACTTACCGGGACCGGAAGTCAACTTAAATGGGTCACATCCCCTGGCGGCTTACACCCCAGGCCCTCGCCAAACAAGCGAGAGAAGATGGGGGATTGAGGGCTGGGGGGTGAGGGTGAGGGTGAGGGTGAGGAGGGGGAGGGGATATAACCCCAACAGGGGGTCACTCGGGCGAGAGGTACTGATTGGGAATTTCCTGTCTCTCAGCCGGTGCGTGGGTGAAATTGCGGGAATGCTTATTGGGTATTTGGCCCTATACGTGGCCTTCAATCCGCGATCTGGGCTGAGCGTACGCCCTGATGCACCACGTGGGCCTCCAGATATCTGATGCCTGGAAATGGTCTGAGCGTATGCAGTGCAGTCGAGCTTGCTGTGACCTCTAGCTTTCCGCTCTTTCGTAACATAATTTGAGCTAAACCTTCAAATTCAATACCAGATCGTAGTCAAAGGCATCTTGTTTGAAATGCTTACATTATTAGTAAAGTTAAATTTTAGCTGTTTTCTCCCACTTTGATCCCACTTTTTTTCAAATTATGGCTAACTTAGATGAATGCTATTTATTATTATAACGGTTAATATTCCTATACAAGTTTACTGGGGGGGGGAGGGCATATGTTTTAGTTTCTTGGCAAAACACGATGAAATTATGTTATTGTGACATGGCCGTCGAGTTTGTGATGACGTATCTTGTTCCACTCAATATTATTAATACATGAGATCAAGTCAAGAGATGCAGTTATACTATCAACCTTTACTAACCAGCGTAGCCATGGTGACGGTGGATTACTTAGCGTAATCGCTGGGTTTAGCCCCATGCCCCATTTTACACCCAATCCGCCACCACCCCTTTCCTCTCTAAGCCGTCCTAATACCAACCTCACCTTCTTTCTCTCCGGATTTCTAATGACCTTTCAGTGTTTCGCCGCCAGCCGCTGTCACCACTACACTGGACTGACTGCCCTGGATAAGGAACTGTTCCCTCTCTCTCCCCGATTATCGCCCCTCATGAAATGTGACTTCATGAGCTCAGGTAGCCTCGTCGGCGGACCAAGAACACTTGCGGTGACAGCAAAATCGATCGCGGGACTTTTCTTTCAATAAAGGACGGTTACAACATGGCGGCGAATGGGCTCCAAACACACACACAGACACCAACAAAATAAAACCCACCGGGAACAATAGATATTATTCACTTGAGCGAGTCGGTAGCTCCGCCAGATAATGTCAGCCATTACGCGACCGCTTAAAGGCCACATTACGGGTCGAGCGCCCGAAAAGGCTCACCCGACATACAAGCCACCACGTCCATAAATCTCCCTAAGTCCATATTGGAAAATCCCCGACACTAATTCCGTGTCAATCGACCGTGGAGGGAGCGACTCGGACAGGTCCGCGGGCAGTGCATGATGGGACGCCTCCAATGCGGATCGATCCCACGTGACAACTGCAGGCTTCCCAGAGGGCCGTGCGATCAGCTGTGGGATTGACAGGCGCGCCCTCAAGCGGAAGGAAATATTGGGGCGGGATTTTAGCGGCTGGTGTGATGATTAAATTTGCCTGCAGGCGGCGCCACGGGAAGTCGTGTATGTCAATTCCGTAATGTGGCATGGCCACCGCCAGGGGGCGCGCGCCACTGGAGCGGAAGATTCTGCGACCACCCCGGGGCAAGGGGACCCGCCCTCCGCCCACGTCCCGCACCACCCCCCTTCCTGGCTGGTATATAGCGCATATGCCAAGTTATAATAATGTCCTGTGCACATGCCAATATGACAATCCTTGGAACATTCTGCGACCACCGCCGGCTAGGGGGACCCGCCCTCCGCCCACGTCCCTCACCCCCCCCCCCCCCCCCCCATCGTGGTATATAGCGCATATTCCAAGCTATAGTAATATCCTGTTCACATGCCAATAATACAATCCCTGGACTATCTAAATCGCTACCACAATTGACTGTATATTCAAATCGACCAACGCCATAGAATGTATAACCTAGCTCACCACAGGTATAGAGTGTATATTCCAAACCACCGCTATGGTACCTTCAGAATTACCTTCATGTATTTTTATTCGTCATGTAGCGCATGTTAACACAACAGAATATCAAAATGAGAATTTACATAATAATCGTCCATCCAACAGAGCCACGAGTAAAAGACAGTATTACATTAAATGGTACCAGTAGAGTTTATATCAGTGATATAAGCAATGTGACGTTGCTTGCAAGGATAGATCGTAAATGTATACTCTAGCATGACGTGGCACTTGCACCTTATGAGTATCACGCGCGGGGTGCAACTGAGTGCGTTATTACGTTCAAAATAAAACTCCGGCGTGAATGGGTCCCTTTGTCAGGGAGAATAAATCATCTAAGGTTTTTTTTACCCTCCATTGTATGCCCAAAAGTGTCCCTATAACCTGATAACGGACTGAGTTCTAAATAGCCCTCGAAATGCCCGTAAGCCATAATGTTCAGCCATAATGTGAGGTGGGTAGACCTTACTGCCCATTTATTAGACTTAGCTTCGCTACCCCCATCCCTCCCCGCTCCCCCCCCCCATTACCCTCCGCCTCCATCCCGCGATCCTCTCTCGTAATCACGCGAGAGCACGATCGATGTTTTGCCACCGCGAGAGCCATGTTAGCTGTGGAGCTTAGGGGCTAAGCATCAACGCGTAACATCAAGCATGAGTAAACGAGATTAAATATACTGATTTACCCCAATCCGTATCCTCCCCCTGTGCCCCCCCCCCCGCCCTCACCAATCCCTCACCCACCTCATACCCCCACCCACCCTCACACAAAAATAAATCTTTCCCCTCCCGCGTTATTTCGAGGCTCTTCGCCGTCATGAACAAAAGGTCACGTGGGTACGTCCCATAGCTCGTCCTTCACCTATTATCGCCCACGGACAGGACACGCGGTCGGGCCAGTGTGACAAATGACCTTGCGAGGCTTAAAATGAAAGATTCAGGCCCGTCTATCTACTTAGGTCTGACCTTGCCCCTCACCGATTCACCCCCCTTCCTCTGACCCCCCACCCCCTCCCCACTTAGGCCTGTCTGACCTTGTCTTCCTCTCTCCCCGATTCACCCTCCTTTCGCTGACCCCACCCAACCGGTTTCACAATGACCCCAACGGCTACGAGGACCCTGGAGCCCCCGGGCTACGCAGCGGCAACTCCCCGACCCGTCCATTATAGCTTGACCATGCGCGCACCGCCACCCCGCCCCCTCCTGCCACCCCGCTTCCACCCCTGGGGCCGTCGCTTGCTTCCTCTCTCCCATCCACCCACCCATACACACATAGGGTAAACTCGTGGCACGCGTTGGTCAGAATCCCCGGAGCCTCAATATTACCTAAAACGACACCCCTCCGCCAGTCACCTTCTAGTACACCCCCTCCCTC
>CAXHSH010000220.1:0-13611 GCA_964019135.1 Arenicola marina
GGGAGAAAAATGCCACTGAGTTTGTTTTTGTTTCGCGCTCCGGCTTCTATTGAGACATTGCCAGTGGCCGCTGGTGCGGGGCGCTGAGACAACGGGGACTGTCACGGGGTATCGGAATATCACAGCTGTACCGTAGACATGTGGGGGGTTGGTGGCGGGGGCAGGTGGGGTGGGGGGGGGGTCTTTAAAGTCCTTGTCAGCAGAGACCCGGGGTCCTATATATTCGTTCATTCGCGTATTCATTCGTTCATTGATGCCTTCGCTCACTCAGAACTTTTGGCGTGCGTGTTGATCCTTGTTTCCGCGTAGTGTTAAGTAGTGTTAATGTATTAATGCGCAGGGTGGGGTCAGTCTGTCTGCGGGAAGAGGTGTGCGTGGGGGGGGGGGGGGGGAGGATGAGAGCGGTATGTCAGTATAAAACAGGTGGTTGCTGCCTGTGGGTCGAGGCTCGTGGTGCCAAGTACATACAAACACAGCAGGTTTTCCGTTGTTGTCTATTCCTGGTCAGGTGATAATGGTGCACAGATGACTCGCAATGTGTAACCGATTTAGGCTACTTCATCTCGTAGTATGGTTTTTTTTTTCAGCGGAGGAGCGCGGAAATTGTCCTTTGTCTGTTGTTGCGTCGTTGGGTTTAGGATGCCTGCATAGAGTAGTCATCAACCCGGGCTCCCTGCGTGCTCTGTCACTTGGACACAGGGTTAAAGCTGCACCGCGTGGGTTTTGGCGCATGTAAAGGGTTAAAGCTGCACCGCGTAGGTGTTGGCGCAGGCAAGGGGTTAAAGCTGCACCGCGTGGGTGTTGGCGCAGGTAAAGGGTTAAAACTGCACCGCGTGGGTGTTGGCGCAGGTAAAGGGTTAAAGCTGCACCGCGTGGGTGTTGGCGCAGCCAAGGGATTAAAGCTGCACCGCGTGGGTGTTGGTGCAGGTAAAGGGTTAAAGCTGCACCGCGTGGGTGTTGGCGCAGGCAAGGGGTTAAAGCTGCACCGCGTGGGTGTTGGCGCATGTAAAGTGTTAAAGCTGTACCACGTGGGTGTTGGCGCACTAAAGAGTTAAAGCTGCACCGCGTGGGTGTTGGCGCCGGTAAAGGGTTAAAGCTGCACCGCGTGGGTGTTGGCGCAGGCAAGGGGTTATAGGTGCACCGCGTGGGTGTTGGCGCATGTAAAGGGTTAAAGCTACACCGCGTGGGTGTTGGCGCAGGTGAAGGGTTAAAGCTGCACCTCGTGGGTGTTGGCGCAGGTAAAGGGTTAAAGCTGCACCGCGTGGGTGTTGGTGCAGGTAAAGGGTTAAAGCTGCACCGCGTGGGTGTTGGCGCAGGTAAAGGGTTAAACTGCACCTCGTGGGTGTTGGCGCATGTAAATTCGTTAATCGAATCATTCTTCGAAAACATGTCGAAACATGTAACATGACTTAACGCACTTGTAATTCTGGTCCCGTTTTAACGCCTCTGCCGTGGACGTGTTTTACACTTTTGGCCTCTCTCAGGGCCACTTCCGGGTCTCTAGAAGAGCCGGAGCCGCTTTGGACAGCACTCGAAGCAGAAGACACTGATCAGAAGTGAATATGCCACGGGCGGGAGTGATGGAGGTGGGGCGGGGGGGGGGGGGGCCCATAGGCATGCTATCTATATGCATTAGCTCTCGCCCTTCAAGACGGTATGTTTTTCGTCCTGTGCGGTTTTTGCACCGGGTTCCTATTTTGCAACAGGCTGTTTTATTTTCGTAGAAGTCTGATGTCATGGTCGTAAATGTTATTTGCGTAGACATTTGCAGGAGTTTGTTCTTGAAGCAATTGACGGTTGACTAATCGCCCCCCCCCCCTCCCCACCCCCCACGTCATCCTAAAGTACAGAACCGGTACAGCAGCTGTGATTCAGCTTAGGGGCTGGATCTGCTAATATAAGCGCCATCGTCCCGCCCCCGCCCCCCCCCCCCCCCAACAATGTTACCCTCGTTGCAGGGGCTACCCCCCCCCCCCATCCTGGGTACATCACATTACTATATCGACGCCTTACTGCGCCGCTGAGGCAGGTGGGGGAGACCTCGTATTTAAAGTCACCTTTTCTACACCCCCCGCACCCCACCCCCCAGTAGTAAACAGTTAAGATATTTGACGTCAGCCCTGATATATAATGACGACAAAGATGTTGGCGGTTTGTGAAGCCAAACATTGGAGACCACCTGTAAGGAATGCTGACGTGTGTCTGTTTGGTCTGAGATAAAGGCAAGGGGCGAGAGAGGGAGGGCGGGGGGAGGGGGGTGCACTTAGGTGACGGGGTGCGGTCGGGGGAGTGAGTAAGGGGTATAGCTATAGTAAGGGCGGTGGCAGACGGACCAATCTGGAACCCGGGTCCACTGGCCACGGACCGCCGTCGGTGTGTGCTGTCAAGTGGATTGCCTTGCCTCAATCTCATAATAAACACAACAGTGTCACATGTAAACGCCGGTCCATCCAGCGCTCTCATCCGGGAGAGGAGAGCCGCGACTCTTTTTTGTATTGATTATGGACTTTCTCCAGTGCTGATTAGGGAGTAGGGCACTGGGGGAGGCGGGCGGAGGGGGGGGGGGGGCGGGGGGGGGGGGGTGTTGTCTGCCTCTAACGGTGAGGTAATGGTGAGGTAATGGTGAGCTATCTCTGGGGTAATACTCGGGGCAAGCAACCTGATCCGATAATCTGGCTGATAACACCATGATGGATGCTAGAGATGGAGCATGATCCTGGGGCTGAAGAGGACGGAGAGAGGGCGTGAGGGGGGGGGGGGGGGGTCACATTGCGTGTTGTGGCGGCGGTAGGCTGAATCTCTATCTCTATACTAATAAAATGAAGCTGTCTGTCCCACTATGCCGCGGCATGCAAGAGCCCATTGGCCCCAGCAGCCGCCTTGAACCTATATATGCAACCGTCGCTCTTACATGTGTCAACGCGATCGCATGTGTCAACACAACCGCTCGGTGCTTATCACCTTATCCCGCGCATAATATCGCTTTCGGGTGATTATCCCGCGTGGTGACCATGTCTGCGGCGGGCTACTTGGCTTGGTGCCAACAGTAATAATATTTCTCCCAACGCCTTATCGTCCGAACCGTCATCAAAACAAACAAATCTCGTACTGTCTCGCGCCCACAACTTCCCATCAGTAGCAAGAGAACGAACTCTGCCCGGGGAACCTTGCCTATTTGAATTGATTTGATCTTTTTGATCTTTGATCCAATTTTACAGTATAGTTAAGCGGTCTATACGTCAATTCTATAGATCCAACCAGGACGTCAGGCAGATTTTATCCACTGAAGGTAGTAGTACTACGTTAAATGACGAACAACGGACGGGAAACAGCCCCTTTTAAAACTCAATCAACCCTTTTTTTTTTACTCAATCAATGTATGAACTTGGGCCTTAGTTTTACTGGACTGATATTCGTTTATTATCGTGCTTTAGCCGCAATTTGAGTATTCTGTACTGGATGCACAATAATTGCACAGGGTTTAAATATCCTTAACATTTATGTCCCGTTATTCCGTAGCTCCCGGTCTCAATTATGTCAATATGATTATCGATATTATTTCTGCCCAATGTCTACCTTCTGCCTGCTATGAAGGTGGCTTGGTCACCCGTTGTCACATCGCGTGTTGTGGCGCCTAGAGGCTGAATACTGCATAAAAGGTGGGTTGCTCCCAGACGGGGGCGTTTTGCTAGGATGGCCAAGAGGAGGGGGGGAGGGGGGGGGCGTAAAGGGGGTGAGCTTGGAGCGGTGGTTGCAGATTTGATTATGATCTGGACCCCGGCTCAATTTGGAACTAATGGGTTTGAGATGAAGGTGCATGGGAACGGGGATGTCGTGAGAGCGAGGGGGTGGGGGTGGGGGTGTCGTGAGAGCGAGGGGGTGTGGGTGGGGGTGTATAGGGTGGGTGTTAGAGACCATTAGGTACCATTGGAAACGTGCCGCCGTGAGCGATAAACGGGGTGTGGAGGACACGATGAAGATAGGGGTATGGGGAAGGGGGGGGGGGGAGAAGATAGGAATGCGGAGGACCTGAGGAAGATAGGGGTGTGGGGGAGAGGGTAAAGGGATAGGGTCGACTGGCGCGGACTACAATGAAAAAAGAGTGCTTCAGAAATGGCTTTGCGGAAGAAACTTACTTCAAGTAAGAAGCATATATAAGGCCGCCTGGCGTCGAGGTGGTGAAGGTCAAGGGGACAAGGTCAGACGGCAGGGGTTGGGGTCAAGGTGATTTAATGCGGTGTGGGGAGATGAGGGGTGGGGGGGGGGTGTAAATGCTCCGCCCAGGGAAGCGAGGCCCGCCGCTTTTCTTCCCCATCAACGGGATTTCCAGCTAAGGATTTGGAAGTGGATTTAAGACTCCTGTAAATGAAGTTTTCTGTGCGCCAGGAAATAGTCATGTACGATGAGATGGGGTTGGTTAAAACATGCGCAATTTGTCGCAGCTGCCAGGGTTCGAACCCACGACCGTTTGGTCTGCAGCTCTGTGCTTACCAAAAACATTTCTCGACCTGTAACATGGAAGAACGGGAGTTTACGCACAAAATACCCCTGACGACTGAGATCAAACATGTTTGTCGCTTATTGTTGTGAAGTGGGATTGGTTGGTTGCATATTCAGGACGCTTTAACCAATTTTTGGTTAAAGTTAAAGAAGAACATAGGATCTTTATCCGGCGACCACACAGACATGCCCACAACGGGGCTCGAACCATCGACCCACGTGCCGTTAGGCTCTCAGGTGGCCAGAGCACTCAAGGCGAGCGCTCTAGCCCACTGAACTACCGGGCCGACGCTACTGGGTGTGACAGCCCGCCCGTCGAGTAAGACACCCCGCCACCCAGCCCGTCGGGTAAGACACCCCGCCACCCCGCCCGTCGGGTAAGACACCCCGCCACCCAGCCCGTCGAGTGAGTCCAGCGCCTTGTCGACATTGCCTGAGCGGCCAACCACTTCTAAACACTCGTAGCGTGCGAGAAAGCACGTTGTTTTTGCCGTTTGTTTTCAAGAAAAAAGTGATTATAGGCTAGCTGATAAATCGTGATCTATGACCCACTACGGACAGAGGTCAAACCACTTCAGATGCGGGTCAAAGTTCAGAGGAGATCATGATAAGCTGTCGTGATAAGTCTCCCGATTGAAACCAGTATATATATTCGCCACTTACCGTAGTTACACCCTAACACTGGAACGGTCAAATTCCAGTGAGTGGCTGAGTTGGCCGAGTGGGTGTGAGTGTATGAGTGGAACATGTCCCGAATTGAAAGGGGTACTGCTCGCAAATCTACCTCTAATGTGAACGTTTTATAGTTTGTTTTTTTTATCGCGGATTGGGACTTGATAAGATTACAATATACGGCGTGTTTATTTTGTTTTACGCCCTCCAGAGAGTGAATGAATGAAGCCGAGTGTGCCGTGTGAGGACCAGGGGGTCAGGTTTAGCATGAGAAAGACGACAGGGCTTTAAGGTTATGTATGAGGAGCACGTATATACCTCCAGAAAACGACGCTTTCGGTACATAAGTCTTCCGAACGTTATACGCTCAAATGGACTAATACTCATTTTTACGATCGAAATACGTATTGAAGCTGGTCGATAAAAATGGCATAAATATGAAGCCTATTTGTCAATTGCAGTCCACATTTTATTCCACGCTGACGTGTCTATTACGTGCTAGGATCATGATGTTACTGTGCTGGATCCCGTGTCCATCACTCACACGCTACTGACGCGCTGTACCCTGAGCGACATGTCTTGTGACAGACTGTTACGTATAGATCTATGTTGGTGACGCATATAAAGTCACCACATGTACGGAGCTACATTTACTGCTCATGGTTACGCGACAAGAAACTATGGTTACACGACAACAAACTATGGTTACGCGACAACAAACCATGCATGGTTACACGACAATAAACCATGGTTATGCGACAAATAATCATGTTTACACGACAACAAACCATGGTTACGCGACAAATAATCATGTTTACACGACAACAAACCCTGGTTACGCGACAAATAAGCTTGGTTACACGACAATTAACCATGGTTACGCGACAATTAAACTATGGTTACGCGACAAGAAACAATGGATACACCACAACAAACCATGGTTAATTACCATGGTTACGCGAAAACAAACCTAAATGGCCATACGTGCAACCCTTTATACCGTCATACTGCCACATGAGCCGACTTGGTCAATCTCTAGCGTGGCCAAGCGTTACCGGGTCATTCCATTCAGTCGCCATTACGTTCACAACAACTTTATTCGCTTCGGATTTTTTGAAACCAGTATACAAAGATACAAAGATATATAAACAGTATGTCCTTTAACCATCGCCCCCCCCCCCCACCCTCTTCCTCATGATCCCCGTAGATCGCTGTGGCTGACAAACTAGGATACTGCGTTGTAAGGGTGCATGTATTGCTTGCTACCTTGTGGTCGGCACCTGGGCATTGGGAAATTATCGTGATAGAAAACGCCAGCTCGCAGCAGCTTCATCGGCACAGGTACCCCATTATAGCCGTCATGTGTAAATAAAAGTGGCACACAACGACAATTATACATGTATCTCGTTGTATTTCGTTTCGTCAGTCCTCGTTAGCCCCGTTAGCACCACGCGACTGGCTCGCCCCATCACGCGGGCTGTTGTACTACGGGCGTAGCAATGACGTAGTTTGCCAAGGATTCTGTTGCGGTCCGGATTATCGTCTGGGTACTACTCAGAAACAGCTGCTGCGTAACTTCTCGCAGACAGACAGACAGACAGAGAGATGCCAGGAGAACATC
This sequence comes from Arenicola marina, assembly GCA_964019135.1. NCBI lineage: Eukaryota > Metazoa > Annelida > Polychaeta > Arenicolidae > Arenicola > Arenicola marina. The sequence continues at coordinate 6,794 of CAXHSH010000220.1, forward strand.
ACTGGAACGCAGCCAAGGGGTGACTGTCATAATGCAACCGTACACGGCAGCTTTAAGAGTGCGCGCGAATCCACCTCGCGTCGGGATATTCACAATTACGTTATGATGGGGAGGGATTTCGCCAGCTACATACATACTCGTGGGAAAAAGGAAGGCACCACCTGTTACAGAAGTTATATTTCACTAACAGGTTTGGGTTCCAATAACAATCACACACATAGTAACATAAATAAAGACTCAAGTCAAATAAATATGCCGGAATTATGCTCCCTGAATTGTATTCACACAACCGTTTTGCGAAAGTTATTGGTTGGTTGGTTGTACATTCAGGGAGCTTTAACGACGTTTGGTCGTATCGCGTCAATGGAAAAAGGAAGGGAGAGTGGAGCCATGTCTCCGGGGGTAACCCCCTACTATTTTTCAAGAAGGACATGGAATCGTTTTAACATACGAGCACGTGGATCGGTAGTTCGCGGACCTAAGGAGTCATGTTCGACATCATCAATCCTGTGATGAAAAGGTCTTCCACGTCCTTTATGTTGCAGCATGGCACGTTGTTGTCAGTTTCAGAGATGAGTACTGCTCACTTGTACCTACCATCAGCTATAGTTGTCAATGTCATACTCACGATTAAGGAAAAAGCCCGAGGACCCATTGTTATCCAGTAATGTCGTTTTCCGAGGTCATTAACTTTTGTAAAATCCACGTCCTTATGTATCGCAAGCCGTTTTAATAAAATATCACCAATTCAAGATATCTTGAATTATTTCAAGATATCTTAAATTCAATTCAAGATATGTGACACATCTATTTTTCTCATCAATAATAGGTGTGATTTCAAGATATCTTGAATTCAATTCCAGATATCTTGAAATCAATTTCAGATATCTTGAAATCAATTTCAGATATCTTGAAACCAATTTCAGATATCTTGAATGCAATTTCAGATATCTTGAATTGAATTCAAGATATCTCAAATTCAATTATGGATATGTGACACATCTATTTTTTCTCATGAAAAGTAGGTGTGATTTCAAGATATCTCGAATTCAATTTCAGATATCTTGAAATCATTTTAAGATATCTTGAATTGAATTCAAGATATCTTAAAATCACACTTATTTTTTATGAGAAAAAAAATAGATGCGTCACATATCCATAATTGAATTTAAGATATCTTGAATTCAATTCAAGATATCTTAAAATCACACCTATTTTTTATGAGAACAAATAGATGCGTCACATATCCATAATTGAATTTAAGATATCTTGAATTCAATTCAAGATATCTTTAATACCCGTCAAAAGACCGGAAGTATACTCTCCATCGATCGAGTGTCGTAAGATGAAAGTTACTATTTTAACAAAAAATAAACATTCATTGTGATCCAAAACTTGCGGGGAATACACTTGTGTAGAGTGACGTTAATGTTCTGATGACGTAACACGCATGAAGTAATCTTCGCCAGAGGGAGCACCAACGTCCCACTTTCCGAAGTTTTCTATACGATACGTTATTGGCCAGGAACCAGGCACAATCAATATGGCGACGAAGCGGCCGAAATGCCGGGCCATTCGAGGGACAGTATACCCATTTTCTAGAAATGCTTCTAGCTGCTGCTTCGAAATGTCCAGACGGGGTCTCCCTCTCTCGCCGGGTCATGTAAATGAATTGATACATACAATCAGAGATACATTTTGAGTGTATACATGCTATTTTGTACATAACTTTGTAAGGCTTTCCAAAATATTCATAGAAGTCAGTTGCGGTATGTATGTCACAAAAGATTTATCACAGCCGGGTCTTTGATGTCACTGGCTTCAGCACAAGTGTTGCTTTTGATAATACACTGGAGCGAGGTGCAGTTAGAAGATTTAGAATCTTCGTTGGAACGGCGACACAGAGTGTTAGCTAGGTTATATTGTTGAGTCCTTAGCGTTTTGCCTACCTACAGCATGGAAGGCTATACCGTCCTCCTTTTGTTGTCCATCCACTTCCGTATTCGAATTGTCAGGAGTTTGACAAAGGGCGAGGAGCCCATCAATGACTCCGGGCGCTTCCGCGTAGGCGGCTTCGTCGAACTAGGACGAAATACGATCAACACTATTTAGTATTGCGAATAACATATTATAAGCCCTTTGGTTATCACCATTGATCAAAACGAGCTCAGCCTCACGGAGCGATCGCAACATTCGATCCTTCACCGAACTCGTGTTAGGCGCCGCCATTGTCATCACGTGAGGTGGGTCTCCGTGTTCAAAACAGCGCCCTCTTTCTAGATATCTTAAATCCAATTATGGATATGTGACACATCTATTTTTCCTCATAAAAAATAGGTGTGATTTCAAGATATCTTCAATTCAATTATGGATATGTGACACATCTATTTTTTCCCATAAAAAAGGGTCAGTGTCCCGGGAATTTCCTTGGCTCAGTTTAGCCCTTGTATGCACAAAAGTGTTTGAAACACCAATTCATTTATCACTTCATGACTGTTGATGGCTCACTAATTCTTCAGGTAGAGGCTGGACTGCATCTTCAGATGCTTGTTGAATTTTTGAGGTTTAGTGCAGGTTCAACAGCAGATTCTGACGTATTTTTGGCTTCTTGGGTTATGGTTAGTGTTAGACTTGGGTTAGGTTAGACCTAGTGGTTAAGGTTGGCATTAGGGTTGGGATGCCTCAGGGGATGCGGTTTAACCTCGGCCAATTATTTCTGACCTATAGTTGTACATTGCAGATGGAATACCTGAGCGGCCAATCATTGAATCATCGTTTAGAGATGTACATGTCTCCCTTCTCTCCTTTTGCTGTATCTTTCACTGGATTGCAAGGGTTTATTTGGGGCCATGTAGATCGCCACTCTGTCAGTTACCATTTTGGTGATGTATACTTCGCTCATTCATTCCCTTGTACTTTTCAGTGTTCTTCCAATCGATATCAGTTCCGACGTCCATCCTGGAGATGTCTGTTTCACACTTTCGGACCCCCTCTTGTCCGTTTCAGTGCTGTGCTTCTAGCGCTCACTGTTGGAGATGTATATTTCAGACTTTCTGGAGATGTATATTTTACACTTTCTGGAGATGTATATTTTACACTTTCTGGAGATGTATATTTCGCACTTTCTGCAAATGTATATTTCGCACTTTCTGGAGATGTATATTTCGCACTTCCTGACCCCCCTCCTGTCCGTTTCAGTGTGCCGCGGCAGTTCTGATGAGGAAACCTGCGCGGAGAACCTGTTCCGCTGTGAGGTGGAGATTGCGCCGGGCAGACACTGTATCTCCAACGCCTGGGTCTGTGACGGCGAGAAGGACTGTCCGGACGGCAGCGACGAACTAGCATGTCGTCAGTACCCCATAGCAACGCGTCGTTACCCATAGCAACCAATGACATTTTGTAAAATTTAACCATATAACTATTTACGAGGTTCGATCGCATATGTATCTATTAGAAGGTGGACCAGTGATTGCGCACTTGCCGAAATGCAATTTCGTTATTTTATTCATGTGGAATTTTGTCTAAACATTTACCAGACAGATTCGTTCATGTGTGGCAGCTATCTTGACGTCCATTTTGTAAGATTCCAAGCAAACTGCATAGTATTTTAGCCATCTTCTGCTTTGTGCGCAATCCCTGGTACCTGCGCCATCACTGGTTTGATAACTATACCCCTAATGTCTCTAATGTCTATACCCCTAATAACTGTAATCTCGGCATTTGGTCACACGCTGGTAATGTCGCAAACACGGACCCTTCGAGCGTCTAGATCTATATCACGAAAAAACAGAAAGCACCGCTGTTACATGTAGTTTCTACTCTATTCGGCACAGAAATTACCTAAATTTCAACACGATAAGCTGCCAATTCATCGTTTAATGCTTACAGACATAGGCCTATGTTTGGATGATGGCTTGAAATCTGCTTTATCCCATTACCAAATGGGTTATTTGTGTCTTATCGATATGGGCAGTACAGGGTTTAAACTGACAGCGCGTGACGTCATCTAGCTATCATAGAAGGTTTATTTCTACGATCAGACTTGGCGTACGATGTGTAAAACATTGAAACCTCATCCAATGAATATGTCAACAAAGAGACAAGAAGTCAGTGAGGACACTGATGATGACGAAAATCGACTCTAGGTCGAAGAGCGTGTCTATCTGAACGTGTTGATCGAAACCGCGACCGCCCACGATGATTATTAAGGGAATGAGGGCCATTTCTAGATTGCGATTTGAGCTGAACAGCGCATATAGGGGGCAATTTTGGATAAACGGCGCGTATACGGGACAATTCGGGCTAAACAGCGCGTACAACGGGAAATTTAACCCAAATAGCGCATTCATCCGACAACGTGCGCACCGCAGGCTCTATTTTGAGCAGTGTGCAATGAGCAATTAACCGATATTAACGGAATTACAGGTAAAACCGTCGCTTGTGCCGATGACGTGACAATCGCGTCATGTGACGAATCTTCCGCCCAAGAATTTAATGCCATATTAGAGTTTAAGTGAACATGACATTTTCTCAAGAGCGATTGCTTAACTCATTGTGAATGGCGCTACGAATTTTACTTGTTATCTAATAATACGTCATCGTGACGCGACATGACGTCTTTTGACGTTTGCAAAAATGCTTAAGATGGCTTCTATTTCTTTAATATACCTACGTATCAACTCAGGCTATGACAGCTATTGCCAAAGTGGCTGAAAATAAAGCAAACCCAACATGTCGTAGGAGCACGTTAGCTATGACGTCATTTTTGACGCACACTTATCCCCTGCGCCAAACAAGTTACACACGGCACAAAATGTCCCTGAACACGACCTGCAACGTCAAGCAACCCGAAAGTCGCCATACCTTGTAATAGCTGAGTAATAGCCTACTTAAGATATGTGACGTCATGGTGACGTTATGACGTGACGCACGACAACGTCCAAGCGGCAATATGCCAAGCTTTACTGCCACAACTTATTCGATTAAAGAGCTTGCCGATAGTAAGATTAGTCCTTTAGCTATGGCTTGGCGAAATGGTCAAAAATTGCATTAGCTTATCATTGCGGAAACACGGAGACCGACGACAAGAACAAAGAACACTGTAAGCGAAGCAATATAGCAACCAATTTGTTTCTTTTACTATTTTTCTGACCATCAATGTTCCCAACCATTTGACGCAAACATCACAGCTCTAGCTTGTTTTTCTGATTTTTGACGATTTTTTCAAGATGGACACAATCTCCATTCACTCATCATTGGCGGCCCCGCGATGGTGTCGTCCCACTTCGGAGCCCTCTAGCGCCATAACTAGACAACATCCGCCTGATTAAAGCACTAAGTGATCTGAAGATGCTTATTGGCAACTAGTTGGCAAAAAGATTGCAATTTTAGCATTGTTTTCTGATTTTTGACGATTTTTCTTTCAATGGCAAGAATCTGTATGTTTATCATTAGGCCAGTGGCTTCGTTGCCATGGAAACAAAAAGTAATACAGAGATCGCCGTGTGTTTCTTATAACTTGCTTTAAGATTATATTATTTCACAGTGTGGCGAAGAAGACTGAAATAGCTTGAACGGAAGTAGGTCATATTCGATCAAGTTCATTTTTCCCCATAGGATCCCATGTTAAACGATTTCGACTATATACCGAAAAGTAATGTGGCTATGGAACCATGTTGACACATTATGACTCAGCTTAGTATTATCCATCCACAGCTGCAAGCATTGAGTGATGGCTTGAATAGGACACCCGTGGGAGCCTCTGGTAACACCAAAAAGCCGTATCTTTCACCATTGGCCAAATTTCAAAAAAATCCTGTGACGTCATTATTTGCTGTAATTGCATATGGTAAGCACTGTGGCTACTAGACGTCATGTTCAACTAACGAAAAAATCCCGGTGTTGTTTGCTGGAGGCACTTGCGACATACGCGACAAAACATTTTTTCCCAGCCTAAAGATACAGCCCTTTTAACATGGGAAGTCCCATAGAGAAATTCCCCCGGCCCTGGAACCGGAAGTAAGATAGGAACGTATTGTTTTTAGTTTGTAGCTATACGAGGAACTACTTTTCCTAAAATATAATGCTACTCTCGCATTTTTGTGATTTTTTTCTGATTTTTGATGATTTTTTGTAAGTACTGAAAGTGACGTCATCGTGGCGTCACGTGACGTATCAAGAAACTCAAAGATTTGACACAACTCATCTCAATTCATATTTCTATGACATATTTGAACATCATAGCGATAGCTTGATGGTAAATTTACCGAAAAGCGAAAAAACTGACAGAGGTTATTTAGTGCGTTTTCCGCAAAACCTATTACCTCCTTTTGCTCGAAAATGAGTATTACGCATCAAAAAGTGAACAATACCTGAAAACTGCACCTGAAAGAGGGGCACATTCTGAAACTAATCCGAGATCACTAGCTTTAATATTAACGGAGATATAAGCGTTCTTAGTTATTTTTTCAAAAAATCGCTGTGACCTTGACCTTTGACCTTTCAACCTGCGTGACGAGAATGTTGTAGCCCTATTAGCTAGCTATTAGATGTTAAAGATTGCGAAACGATACATGCAGCAGCTAGGCCACAAAGAGACTTCCCGTTTTCGAGTGGGACAGACATACATACATACAAACAAACACGACCGACTGACATATGACGAAAATTGAAAATTTCAATTTTCGTCATAACAATGTATGTCTGCCACGTACTTGCCCCTTCGGATTATTGCGTCCGGACGGATTAGTATTTCGTCCGGACGGATTAGTATTTCGTACGGACGGATTAGTATTTATTTGTTCTTCCATGTCCTTACT
>CAXHSH010000221.1:0-21071 GCA_964019135.1 Arenicola marina
AGACCCAACTGTTGCCTTATGAAAACAAATGAAAACATATGAAAACAAATGCCTTACTATTGGCAGTGCTCCCCCCCCCCCCTCCCTCCTCCTCCCCCTCCGCAGGTTACCCCGTCCATGGAGGTCGTCACCCTAGCCCAGCTGACGCTGGCCCCTGGGTCCACGAATGCCGCACCACAACAGACCCCTTCCCCCCTTCCCCTCCCCCTCCCCTCTCCCTTCCCCTCCCCCTCCCCCTTCCCCTCCCTCTCTGCCGATATGCTTTAACAGAACAATGCCAGTGGACTATATGTTTACACCAGGCGATTTTTTGTCAGGTTATTTTGGTTTCTATTTTCACAGATCGTTCAATTATTCTCAAAAGTTGAGATCTAAGCGCCCTCTGATGGCGCCATTAGGCCCGGTATATCCCCGGTATATCCCGGGCCTAATGGCACATAATTCATAAATTTGAATAGAATAAAATTGGAAATGTTCTCCACACCTGGAAAACCCAAAAAATCATAATATATTGACATATATCAATATCAAATCAAGAGCTGGGGCCTGTGATCAGGCGATGTTCCCACACCAGTCACGGCCTAGCGATAAAACATCATCTTCTGGCCGAACATTTAACAGAAGCTTTGTATAACCTGGTGAGTTATATGACTTATCCAACCTGTACACCTACCACCCCCACCTGTACACTTACCACCCCCACCTGTACACCTACCAACTCCCACCTGTACACCTACCACCCCCACCTGTACACCTACCACCCCCACTTGTACACCTACCAACTCCCACCTGTACACCTACCACCCCCACCTGTACACCTACCCACTCCCACCTGTACACCTACCACCCCCACCTGTACACCTACCACCTCCCACCTGTACACCTACCACCCCCACCTGTACACCTACCAACTCCCACCTGTACGCCTACCACCCCCACCTGTACACCTACCAACTCTCACCTGTACACCTACCACCCCCACCTGTACACCTACCACCCCCACCTGTACACCTACCACCCCCACCTGTACACCTACCACCCCCACCTGTACACCTACCAACTCCCACCTGTACACCTACCACCCCCACCTGTACACCTACCACCCCCACTTGTACACCTACCAACTCTCACCTGTACACCTACCACCCCCACCTGTACACCTACCCACTCCCACCTGTACACCTACCACCCCCACCTGTACACCTACCACCTCCCACCTGTACACCTACCACCCCCACCTGCACACCTACCACCCCCACCTGTACACCTACCACCCCCACCTGTACACCTACCAACTCCCACCTGTACACCTACCACCCCCACCTGTAAGCCTACCACCTCCCACCTGTACACCTACCACCCCCACCTGTACACCTGTACACCTACCACCCACACCTGTACACCTACCACCCCCACCTGTACACCTACCACCCCCACCTGTACACCTACCACCTCCACCTGTACACCTGTACACCTACCACCCACACCTGTACACCTACCACCCTCACCTGTACACCTACCAACTTCCACCTGTACACCTACAACCCCCACCAGTACACCTACCAACTCCCACCTGTACACCTACCACCCCCAACTGTACACCTACCACTTCCCACCTGTACACCTACCACCCCCACCTGTACACCTGTACACCTACCACCAACACCTGTACACCTACCACCCTCACCTGTACACCTACCAACTCCCACCTGTACACCTACCACCCACACCTGTACACCTACCAACTCCCACCTGTACACCTACCACCCACACCTGTACACCTACCACCCCCACCTGTACACCTACCACCCCACCTATACACCTACCACCCCCACCTGTAAACCTACCACCCACACCTGTACACCTACCACCCTCACCTGTACACCTACGAACTCTCACCTGTACACCTACCACCCACACCTGTACACCTACCAACTCCCACCTGTACACCTACCACCCACACCTGTACACCTACCACCCCCACCTGTACACCTACCAACTACCACCTTACACCTACCACCCCCATCTGTGCACCTACAAACTCCCACCTGTACACCTACCACCCCCACCTGTACACCTACCACCCACACCTGTACACCTACCAACTCCCACCTGTACACCTACCACCCCCACCTGTACACCTACCACCTCCCACCTGTACACCTACCACCCCCACCTGTACACCTGTACACCTACCACCCACACCTGTACACCTACCACCCTCACCTGTACACCTACCAACTCCCACCTGTACACCTACCACCCACACCTGTACACCTACCAACTCCCACCTGTACACCTACCACCTCCACCTGTACACGTGTACACCTACCACCCACACCTGTACACCTACCACCCCCACCTGTACACCTACCAACTTCCACCTGTACACCTACCACCCCCACCTGTACACCTACCAACTCCCACCTGTACACCTACCACCCCCACCTGTACACCTACCACCTCCCACCTGTACACCTACCACTCCCACCTGTACACCTACCACCCCCACCTGTACACCTACCAACTACCACCTGTACACCTACCACCCCCACCTGTACTCCTACCAACTCCCACCTGTACACCTACCCACTACCACCTTACACGTACCACCCCCACCTGTACACCTACCAACTCCCACCTGTACACCTACCAACCCCCACCTGTACACCTACCAACTCCCACCTGTACACCTGTACACCTACCACCCACACCTGTACACCTACCACCCTCACCTGTACACCTACTAACTCCCACCTGTACACCTACCACCCACACCTGTACACCTACCAACTCCCACCTGTACACCTACCACCTCCACCTGTACACCTGTACACCTACCACCCACACCTGTACACCTACCACCCCCACCTGTACACCTACCAACTTCCACCTGTACACCTACCACCCACACCTGTACACCTACCACCCCCACCTGTACACCTACCACCCCACCTATACACCTACCACCCCCACCTGTAAACCTACCACCCACACCTGTACACCTACCACCCTCACCTGTACACCTACGAACTCCCACCTGTACACCTACCACCCACACCTGTACACCTACCAACTCCCACCTGTACACCTACCACCCACACCTGTACACCTACCACCCCCACCTGTACACCTACCAACTACCAGCTTACACCTACCACCCCCATCTGTGCACCTACAAACTCCCACCTGTACACCTACCACCCCCACCTGTACACCTACCACCCACACCTGTACACCTACCAACTCCCACCTGTACACCTACCACCCCCACCTGTACACCTACCACCTCCCACCTGTACACCTACCACCCCCACCTGTACACCTGTACACCTACCACCCACACCTGTACACCTACCACCTCCACCTGTACACCTGTACACCTACCACCCACACCTGTACACCTACCACCCCCACCTGTACACCTACCAACTTCCACCTGTACACCTACCACCCCCACCTGTACACCTACCAACTCCCACCTGTACACCTACCACCCCCACCTGTACACCTACCACCTCCCACCTGTACACCTACCACTCCCACCTGTACACCTACCACCCCCACCTGTACACCTACCAACTACCACCTGTACACCTACCACCCCCACCTGTACTCCTACCAACTCCCACCTGTACACCTACCCACTACCACCTTACACGTACCACCCCCACCTGTACACCTACCAACTCCCACCTGTACACCTACCAACCCCCACCTGTACACCTACCAACTCCCACCTGTACACCTGTACACCTACCACCCACACCTGTACACCTACCACCCTCACCTGTACACCTACTAACTCCCACCTGTACACCTACCACCCACACCTGTACACCTACCAACTCCCACCTGTACACCTACCACCTCCACCTGTACACCTGTACACCTACCACCCACACCTGTACACCTACCACCCCCACCTGTACACCTACCAACTTCCACCTGTACACCTACCACCCCCACCTGTACACCTACCAATTCCCACCTGTACACCTACCACCCCCACCTGTACACCTACCACCTCCCACCTGTACACCTACCACTCCCACCTGTACACCTACCACCCCCACCTGTACACCTACCAACTACCACCTGTACACCTGCCACCCCCACCTGTACTCCTACCAACTCCCACCTGTACACCTACCCACTACCACCTTACACCTACCACCCCCACCTGTACACCTACCAACTCCCACCTGTACACCTACCAACCCCCACCTGTACACCTACCAACTCCCACCTGTACACCTTCCAACCCCTACCTGTACACCTACCAACTCCCACCTGTACACCTACCACCCCCACCTGTACACCTACCAACTCCCACCTGTACACCTACCAACCCCCACCTGTACACCTACCGCCCCCACCAGTACACCTACTAACTCCCACCTGTACACCTACCAACCCCCACCTGTACACCTACCAACTCCCACCTGTACACCTACCCACTACCACCTTGCACCTACCACCCCCACATGTACACCTACCACCCCCACCTGTACACCTACCAACTCCCATCTGTACACCTACCAACCCCCAACTGTACACCTACCAACTCCCACCTGTACACCTACCAACCCCCACCTGTACACCTACCAACTCCCACCTGTACACCTACCAACCCCCACCTGTACACCTACCGCCCTTACCTGTACACCTACTAACTCCCACCTGTACACCTACCAACCCCCACCTGTACACCTACCAACTCCCACCTGTACACCTACTCACTACCACCTTACACCTACCACCCCCACCTGTACACCTACCACCCCCACCTGTACACCTACCAACTCCCACCTGTACACCTACCCACTACCACCTTACACCTACCACCCCCATCTGTACACCTACCAACTCCCACCTGTACACCTACCACCCCCACCTGTACACCTACCACCCTCACCTGTACACCTACCCACTACCACCTTACACCTACTATCCCCATCTGTACACCTACCAACTCCCACCTGTACACCTACCACCCCCACTTGTACACCTACCCACTACCACCTGTACACCTACCAACTCCCATCTGTATACCTACCAACTCCCAGCTGTACACCTACCAACCCCCACCTGTACACCTACCAACTCCCACCTGTACACCTACCAACCCCCACCTGTACACCTACCACCCCCACCTGTACACCTACCAACTCCCATCTGTACACCTACCAACCCCCACCTGTACACCTACCAACTCCCACCTGTACACCTACCAACCCCCACCTGTACACCTACCAATCCCCACCTGTACACCTACCAACTCCCACCTGTACACCTACCAACCCCCACCTGTACATCTACCAACTCCCACCTGTGCACCTACCAACCCTTACCTGTACACCTACCAACTCCCACCTGTACACCTACCAACCCACCTGTACACCTACCAACTCCCACCTGTACACCTACCAACTCCCACCTGTACACCTACCACCCCCATGTACACCTAACACCCCCACCTGTACACCTACCCACTACCACCTTACACCTACCACCCCCATCTGTACACCTACCGCCCCCATCTGTACACCTACCAACTCCCACCTGTACACCTACCACCCACACCTGTACACCTACCACCCCCACCTGTACACCTAACCACTACCACCTTACACCTACCACTCCCACCTGTACACCCACTACCCCCACATGTACACCTACCAACTCCCACCTGTACACCTGTACACCTACCACCCACACCTGTACACCTACCACCCTCACCTGTACACCTACTAACTCCCACCTGTACACCTACCACCCACACCTGTACACCTACCAACTCCCACCTGTACACCTACCACCTCCACCTGTACACCTGTACACCTACCACCCACACCTGTACACCTACCACCCCCACCTGTACACCTACCAACTTCCACCTGTACACCTACCACCCCCACCTGTACACCTACCAATTCCCACCTGTACACCTACCACCCCCACCTGTACACCTACCACCTCCCACCTGTACACCTACCACTCCCACCTGTACACCTACCACCCCCACCTGTACACCTACCAACTACCACCTGTACACCTGCCACCCCCACCTGTACTCCTACCAACTCCCACCTGTACACCTACCCACTACCACCTTACACCTACCACCCCCACCTGTACACCTACCAACTCCCACCTGTACACCTACCAACCCCCACCTGTACACCTGCCAACTCCCACCTGTACACCTTCCAACCCCCACCTGTACACCTACCAACTCCCACCTGTACACCTACCACCCCCACCTGTACACCTACCAACTCCCACCTGTACACCTACCAACCCCCACCTGTACACCTACCGCCCCCACCAGTACACCTACTAACTCCCACCTGTACACCTACCAACCCCCACCTGTACACCTACCAACTCCCACCTGTACACCTACCCACTACCACCTTGCACCTACCACCCCCACATGTACACCTACCACCCCCACCTGTACACCTACCAACTCCCATCTGTACACCTACCAACCCCCAACTGTACACCTACCAACTCCCACCTGTACACCTACCAACCCCCACCTGTACACCTACCAACTCCCACCTGTACACCTACCAACCCCCACCTGTACACCTACCGCCCTTACCTGTACACCTACTAACTCCCACCTGTACACCTACCAACCCCCACCTTTACACCTACCAACTCCCACCTGTACACCTACTCACTACCACCTTACACCTACCACCCCCACCTGTACACCTACCACCCCCACCTGTACACCTACCAACTCCCACCTGTACACCTACCCACTACCACCTTACACCTACCACCCCCATCTGTACACCTACCAACTCCCACCTGTACACCTACCACCCCCACCTGTACACCTACCACCCTCACCTGTACACCTACCCACTACCACCTTACACCTACTATCCCCATCTGTACACCTACCAACTCCCACCTGTACACCTACCACCCCCACTTGTACACCTACCCACTACCACCTGTACACCTACCAACTCCCATCTGTATACCTACCAACTCCCAGCTGTACACCTACCAACCCCCACCTGTACACCTACCAACTCCCACCTGTACACCTACCAACCCCCACCTGTACACCTACCACCCCCACCTGTACACCTACCAACTCCCATCTGTACACCTACCAACCCCCACCTGTACACCTACCAACTCCCACCTGTACACCTACCAACCCCCACCTGTACACCTACCAATCCCCACCTGTACACCTACCAACTCCCACCTGTACACCTACCAACCCCCACCTGTACATCTACCAACTCCCACCTGTGCACCTACCAACCCTTACCTGTACACCTACCAACTCCCACCTGTACACCTACCAACCCACCTGTACACCTACCAACTCCCACCTGTACACCTACCAACTCCCACCTGTACACCTACCACCCCCATATACACCTAACACCCCCACCTGTACACCTACCCACTACCACCTTACACCTACCACCCCCACCTGTACACCTGTACACCTACCACCCACACCTGTACACCTACCACCCCCACCTGTAAGCCTACCACCTCCCACCTGTACACCTACCACCCCCACCTGTACACCTGTACACCTACCACCCACACCTGTACACCTACCACCCCCACCTGTACACCTACCACCCCCACCTGTACACCTACCACCTCCACCTGTACACCTGTACACCTACCACCCACACCTGTACACCTACCACCCTCACCTGTACACCTACCAACTTCCACCTGTACACCTACAACCCCCACCAGTACACCTACCAACTCCCACCTGTACACCTACCACCCCCAACTGTACACCTACCACTTCCCACCTGTACACCTACCACCCCCACCTGTACACCTGTACACCTACCACCAACACCTGTACACCTACCACCCTCACCTGTACACCTACCAACTCCCACCTGTACACCTACCACCCACACCTGTACACCTACCAACTCCCACCTGTACACCTACCACCCACACCTGTACACCTACCACCCCCACCTGTACACCTACCACCCCACCTATACACCTACCACCCCCACCTGTAAACCTACCACCCACACCTGTACACCTACCACCCTCACCTGTACACCTACGAACTCTCACCTGTACACCTACCACCCACACCTGTACACCTACCAACTCCCACCTGTACACCTACCACCCACACCTGTACACCTACCACCCCCACCTGTACACCTACCAACTACCACCTTACACCTACCACCCCCATCTGTGCACCTACAAACTCCCACCTGTACACCTACCACCCCCACCTGTACACCTACCACCCACACCTGTACACCTACCAACTCCCACCTGTACACCTACCACCCCCACCTGTACACCTACCACCTCCCACCTGTACACCTACCACCCCCACCTGTACACCTGTACACCTACCACCCACACCTGTACACCTACCACCCTCACCTGTACACCTACCAACTCCCACCTGTACACCTACCACCCACACCTGTACACCTACCAACTCCCACCTGTACACCTACCACCTCCACCTGTACACCTGTACACCTACCACCCACACCTGTACACCTACCACCCCCACCTGTACACCTACCAACTTCCACCTGTACACCTACCACCCCCACCTGTACACCTACCAACTCCCACCTGTACACCTACCACCCCCACCTGTACACCTACCACCTCCCACCTGTACACCTACCACTCCCACCTGTACACCTACCACCCCCACCTGTACACCTACCAACTACCACCTGTACACCTACCACCCCCACCTGTACTCCTACCAACTCCCACCTGTACACCTACCCACTACCACCTTACACGTACCACCCCCACCTGTACACCTACCAACTCCCACCTGTACACCTACCAACCCCCACCTGTACACCTACCAACTCCCACCTGTACACCTGTACACCTACCACCCACACCTGTACACCTACCACCCTCACCTGTACACCTACTAACTCCCACCTGTACACCTACCACCCACACCTGTACACCTACCAACTCCCACCTGTACACCTACCACCTCCACCTGTACACCTGTACACCTACCACCCACACCTGTACACCTACCACCCCCACCTGTACACCTACCAACTTCCACCTGTACACCTACCACCCACACCTGTACACCTACCACCCCCACCTGTACACCTACCACCCCACCTATACACCTACCACCCCCACCTGTAAACCTACCACCCACACCTGTACACCTACCACCCTCACCTGTACACCTACGAACTCCCACCTGTACACCTACCACCCACACCTGTACACCTACCAACTCCCACCTGTACACCTACCACCCACACCTGTACACCTACCACCCCCACCTGTACACCTACCAACTACCAGCTTACACCTACCACCCCCATCTGTGCACCTACAAACTCCCACCTGTACACCTACCACCCCCACCTGTACACCTACCACCCACACCTGTACACCTACCAACTCCCACCTGTACACCTACCACCCCCACCTGTACACCTACCACCTCCCACCTGTACACCTACCACCCCCACCTGTACACCTGTACACCTACCACCCACACCTGTACACCTACCACCTCCACCTGTACACCTGTACACCTACCACCCACACCTGTACACCTACCACCCCCACCTGTACACCTACCAACTTCCACCTGTACACCTACCACCCCCACCTGTACACCTACCAACTCCCACCTGTACACCTACCACCCCCACCTGTACACCTACCACCTCCCACCTGTACACCTACCACTCCCACCTGTACACCTACCACCCCCACCTGTACACCTACCAACTACCACCTGTACACCTACCACCCCCACCTGTACTCCTACCAACTCCCACCTGTACACCTACCCACTACCACCTTACACGTACCACCCCCACCTGTACACCTACCAACTCCCACCTGTACACCTACCAACCCCCACCTGTACACCTACCAACTCCCACCTGTACACCTGTACACCTACCACCCACACCTGTACACCTACCACCCTCACCTGTACACCTACTAACTCCCACCTGTACACCTACCACCCACACCTGTACACCTACCAACTCCCACCTGTACACCTACCACCTCCACCTGTACACCTGTACACCTACCACCCACACCTGTACACCTACCACCCCCACCTGTACACCTACCAACTTCCACCTGTACACCTACCACCCCCACCTGTACACCTACCAATTCCCACCTGTACACCTACCACCCCCACCTGTACACCTACCACCTCCCACCTGTACACCTACCACTCCCACCTGTACACCTACCACCCCCACCTGTACACCTACCAACTACCACCTGTACACCTGCCACCCCCACCTGTACTCCTACCAACTCCCACCTGTACACCTACCCACTACCACCTTACACCTACCACCCCCACCTGTACACCTACCAACTCCCACCTGTACACCTACCAACCCCCACCTGTACACCTACCAACTCCCACCTGTACACCTTCCAACCCCTACCTGTACACCTACCAACTCCCACCTGTACACCTACCACCCCCACCTGTACACCTACCAACTCCCACCTGTACACCTACCAACCCCCACCTGTACACCTACCGCCCCCACCAGTACACCTACTAACTCCCACCTGTACACCTACCAACCCCCACCTGTACACCTACCAACTCCCACCTGTACACCTACCCACTACCACCTTGCACCTACCACCCCCACATGTACACCTACCACCCCCACCTGTACACCTACCAACTCCCATCTGTACACCTACCAACCCCCAACTGTACACCTACCAACTCCCACCTGTACACCTACCAACCCCCACCTGTACACCTACCAACTCCCACCTGTACACCTACCAACCCCCACCTGTACACCTACCGCCCTTACCTGTACACCTACTAACTCCCACCTGTACACCTACCAACCCCCACCTGTACACCTACCAACTCCCACCTGTACACCTACTCACTACCACCTTACACCTACCACCCCCACCTGTACACCTACCACCCCCACCTGTACACCTACCAACTCCCACCTGTACACCTACCCACTACCACCTTACACCTACCACCCCCATCTGTACACCTACCAACTCCCACCTGTACACCTACCACCCCCACCTGTACACCTACCACCCTCACCTGTACACCTACCCACTACCACCTTACACCTACTATCCCCATCTGTACACCTACCAACTCCCACCTGTACACCTACCACCCCCACTTGTACACCTACCCACTACCACCTGTACACCTACCAACTCCCATCTGTATACCTACCAACTCCCAGCTGTACACCTACCAACCCCCACCTGTACACCTACCAACTCCCACCTGTACACCTACCAACCCCCACCTGTACACCTACCACCCCCACCTGTACACCTACCAACTCCCATCTGTACACCTACCAACCCCCACCTGTACACCTACCAACTCCCACCTGTACACCTACCAACCCCCACCTGTACACCTACCAATCCCCACCTGTACACCTACCAACTCCCACCTGTACACCTACCAACCCCCACCTGTACATCTACCAACTCCCACCTGTGCACCTACCAACCCTTACCTGTACACCTACCAACTCCCACCTGTACACCTACCAACCCACCTGTACACCTACCAACTCCCACCTGTACACCTACCAACTCCCACCTGTACACCTACCACCCCCATGTACACCTAACACCCCCACCTGTACACCTACCCACTACCACCTTACACGTACCACCCCCATCTGTACACCTACCGCCCCCATCTGTACACCTACCAACTCCCACCTGTACACCTACCACCCCCACCTGTACACCTACCACCCCCACCTGTACACCTAACCACTACCACCTTACACCTACCACTCCCACCTGTACACCCACTACCCCCACATGTACACCTACCAACTCCCACCTGTACACCTGTACACCTACCACCCACACCTGTACACCTACCACCCTCACCTGTACACCTACTAACTCCCACCTGTACACCTACCACCCACACCTGTACACCTACCAACTCCCACCTGTACACCTACCACCTCCACCTGTACACCTGTACACCTACCACCCACACCTGTACACCTACCACCCCCACCTGTACACCTACCAACTTCCACCTGTACACCTACCACCCCCACCTGTACACCTACCAATTCCCACCTGTACACCTACCACCCCCACCTGTACACCTACCACCTCCCACCTGTACACCTACCACTCCCACCTGTACACCTACCACCCCCACCTGTACACCTACCAACTACCACCTGTACACCTGCCACCCCCACCTGTACTCCTACCAACTCCCACCTGTACACCTACCCACTACCACCTTACACCTACCACCCCCACCTGTACACCTACCAACTCCCACCTGTACACCTACCAACCCCCACCTGTACACCTGCCAACTCCCACCTGTACACCTTCCAACCCCCACCTGTACACCTACCAACTCCCACCTGTACACCTACCACCCCCACCTGTACACCTACCAACTCCCACCTGTACACCTACCAACCCCCACCTGTACACCTACCGCCCCCACCAGTACACCTACTAACTCCCACCTGTACACCTACCAACCCCCACCTGTACACCTACCAACTCCCACCTGTACACCTACCCACTACCACCTTGCACCTACCACCCCCACATGTACACCTACCACCCCCACCTGTACACCTACCAACTCCCATCTGTACACCTACCAACCCCCAACTGTACACCTACCAACTCCCACCTGTACACCTACCAACCCCCACCTGTACACCTACCAACTCCCACCTGTACACCTACCAACCCCCACCTGTACACCTACCGCCCTTACCTGTACACCTACTAACTCCCACCTGTACACCTACCAACCCCCACCTTTACACCTACCAACTCCCACCTGTACACCTACTCACTACCACCTTACACCTACCACCCCCACCTGTACACCTACCACCCCCACCTGTACACCTACCAACTCCCACCTGTACACCTACCCACTACCACCTTACACCTACCACCCCCATCTGTACACCTACCAACTCCCACCTGTACACCTACCACCCCCACCTGTACACCTACCACCCTCACCTGTACACCTACCCACTACCACCTTACACCTACTATCCCCATCTGTACACCTACCAACTCCCACCTGTACACCTACCACCCCCACTTGTACACCTACCCACTACCACCTGTACACCTACCAACTCCCATCTGTATACCTACCAACTCCCAGCTGTACACCTACCAACCCCCACCTGTACACCTACCAACTCCCACCTGTACACCTACCAACCCCCACCTGTACACCTACCACCCCCACCTGTACACCTACCAACTCCCATCTGTACACCTACCAACCCCCACCTGTACACCTACCAACTCCCACCTGTACACCTACCAACCCCCACCTGTACACCTACCAATCCCCACCTGTACACCTACCAACTCCCACCTGTACACCTACCAACCCCCACCTGTACATCTACCAACTCCCACCTGTGCACCTACCAACCCTTACCTGTACACCTACCAACTCCCACCTGTACACCTACCAACCCACCTGTACACCTACCAACTCCCACCTGTACACCTACCAACTCCCACCTGTACACCTACCACCCCCATGTACACCTAACACCCCCACCTGTACACCTACCCACTACCACCTTACACCTACCACCCCCATCTGTACACCTACCGCCCCCATCTGTACACCTACCAACTCCCACCTGTACACCTACCACCCCCACCTGTACACCTACCACCCCCACCTGTACACCTAACCACTACCACCTTACACCTACCACTCCCACCTGTACACCCACTACCCCCACATGTACACCTACCAACTCCCACCTGTACACCTACCGCCCCCACCTGTACACCTACCAACTCCCACATGTACACATACCAATCCCCACATGTACACCTACCAACTTTCACCTGTACACCTACCACCCCCACCTTACACCTACCACCCCCACCTGTACACCTACCACCCCCACCTGTACACCTACCAACTCCCACCTGTACACCTACCCACTACCACCTTGCACCTACCACCCCCATCTGTACACCTACCAACTCCCACCTGTACACCTACCACCCCCACCTGTACACCTACCACCCCCACCTGTACATCTACCCACTACCACCTTACACCTACCATCCCCATCTGTACACCTACCAACTCCCATCTGTACACCTACCAACCCCCACCTGTACACCTACCAACCCCCACCTGTACACCTACCAACCCCCACCTGTACACCTACCAACCCCCACCTGTACATCTACCAACTCCCACCTGTGCACCTACCAACCCCCACCTATACACCTACCAACTCCCACGTGTACACCTACCAACCCACCTGTACACCTACCAACTCCCACCTGTACACCTACCAACTCCCACCTGTACACCTACCACCCCCATGTACACCTACCACCCCCACCTGTACACCTACCCACTACCACCTTACACCTACCACCCCCATCAGTACACCTACCACCCCCATCTGTACACCTACCAACTCCCACCTGTACACCTACCACCCCCACCTGTACACCTACCACCCCCACCTGTGCACCTAACCACTACCACCTTACACCTACCACTCCCACCTGTACACCTACTACCCCCACCTGTACACCTACCAACTCCCACCTGTACACCTACCGCCCCCACCTGTACACCTACCAACTCCCACATGTACACCTACCAATCCCCACCTGTACACCTACCAACTTTTACCTGTACATCTACCACCCCCACCTTACACCTACCACCTCCACCTGTACACCTACCACCCCCACCTGTGCACCTACCAACTCCCACCTGTACACCTACCCACTACCACCTTACACCTACCACCCCCATCTGTACACCTACCAACTCCCACCTGTACACCTACCACCCCCACCTGTACACCTACCACCCCCACCTGTACACCTAACACCCCCACCTGTACACCTACCCACTACCACCTTACACCTACCACCCCCATCTGTACACCTACCGCCCCCATCTGTACACCTACCAACTCCCACCTGTACACCTACCACCCCCACCTGTACACCTACCACCCCCACCTGTACACCTAACCACTACCACCTTACACCTACCACTCCCACCTGTACACCCACTACCCCCACATGTACACCTACCAACTCCCACCTGTACACCTACCGCCCCCACCTGTACACCTACCAACTCCCACATGTACACCTACCAATCCCCACATGTACACCTACCAACTTTCACCTGTACACCTACCACCCCCACCTTACACCTACCACCCCCACCTGTACACCTACCACCCCCACCTGTACACCTACCAACTCCCACCTGTACACCTACCCACTACCACCTTGCACCTACCACCCCCATCTGTACACCTACCAACTCCCACCTGTACACCTACCACCCCCACCTGTACACCTACCACCCCCACCTGTACATCTACCCACTACCACCTTACACCTACCACCCCCATCTGTACACCTACCGCCCCCATCTGTACACCTACCAACTCCCACCTGTACACCTACCACCCCCACCTGTACACCTACCACCCCCACCTGTACACCTAACCACTACCACCTTACACCTACCACTCCCACCTGTACACCCACTACCCCCACATGTACACCTACCAACTCCCACCTGTACACCTACCGCCCCCACCTGTACACCTACCAACTCCCACATGTACACCTACCAATCCCCACATGTACACCTACCAACTTTCACCTGTACACCTACCACCCCCACCTTACACCTACCACCCCCACCTGTACACCTACCACCCCCACCTGTACACCTACCAACTCCCACCTGTACACCTACCCACTACCACCTTGCACCTACCACCCCCATCTGTACACCTACCAACTCCCACCTGTACACCTACCACCCCCACCTGTACACCTACCACCCCCACCTGTACATCTACCCACTACCACCTTACACCTACCATCCCCATCTGTACACCTACCAACTCCCATCTGTACACCTACCAACCCCCACCTGTACACCTACCAACTCCCACCTGTACACCTACCACCCCCACCTGTGCACCTAACCACTACCACCTTACACCTACCACTCCCACCTGTACACCTACTACCCCCACCTGTACACCTACCAACTCCCACCTGTACACCTACCAACCCCCACCTGTACATCTACCAACTCCCACCTGTGCACCTACCAACCCCCACCTGTACACCTACCAACTCCCATCTGTACACCTACCAACCCCCACCTGTACACCTACCAACTCCCACCTGTACACCTACCACCCCCACCTGTGCACCTAACCACTACCACCTTACACCTACCACTCCCACCTGTACACCTACCAACCCGCACCTGTACACCTACCAACTCCCACCTGTACACCTACCAACCCCCACCTGTACATCTACCAACTCCCACCTGTGCACCTACCAACCCCCACCTGTACACCTACCAACTCCCACCTGTACACCTACCAACCCACCTGTACACCTACCAACTCCCACCTGTACACCTACCAACTCCCACCTGTACACCTACCACCCCCATGTACACCTACCACCCCCACCTGTACACCTACCCACTACCACCTTACACCTACCACCCCCATCAGTACACCTACCACCCCCATCTGTACACCTACCAACTCCCACCTGTACACCTACCACCCCCACCTGTACACCTACCACCCCCACCTGTGCACCTAACCACTACCACCTTACACCTACCACTCCCACCTGTACACCTACTACCCCCACCTGTACACCTACCCACTCCCACCTTACACCTACCATCCCCATATGTACACCTACCAACTCCTACCGTTCACCTACCACCCCCACCTGTACACCTACCCACTACCACTTGTACACCTACCAACCCCCGCATGTACACCTACCAACTCCCACCTGTACTCCTACCAACCCCCACCTGTACACCTACCAACTCCCACATGTACACCTACCAATCCCCACCTGTACACCTACCAACTTTTACCTGTACACCTACCACCCCCACCTTACACCTACCACCTCCACCTGTACACCTACCACCCCACCTGTGCACCTACCAACTCCCACCTGTACACCTACCCACTACCACCTTACACCTACCACCCCCATCTGTACACCTACCAACTCCCACCTGTACACCTACCACCCCCACCTGTACACCTACCACCCCCACCTGTACACCTACCCACTCCCACCTTACACCTACCATCCCCATATGTACACCTACCAACTCCTACCGTTCACCTACCACCCCCACCTGTACACCTACCCACTACCACTTGTACACCTACCAACCCCCGCATGTACACCTACCAACTCCCACCTGTACTCCTACCAACCCCCACCTGTACACCTACCAACTCCCACCTGTACACCTACCAACCCCCACCTGTACACCTACCAACTCCCACCTGTACACCTACCAACTCCCACCTGTACACCTACCAACCTAGGGACCCCCCCCCCGTCCGCTACCTTACCCATGTCTAGCTTCACCCCCCCCCCTCTCTTCCCTGATGAATCCACCACCTTTCAGTCACACTTTACCCTTCCCGGTAACTGACTCACTCCCCGCACGCCCCCCCCCCCCCGCACCCCACATGCTATATATAGCTTCTCTCACCCCTCTCGATTGTTAGTGTAATGGATCACTTCGCAATTCGCCCCACAGGCTCGAAATAATCAACAAAGTGAATCTCAAATTGACTTTGACAAATCGCTGAAAATCCGAGTAATTATTGGTGAGAGTTTGGTATAATGTGACTATGACATTGGGAGTCAATCGCAAGGGGGGTAACGTCCCCCCCCCCCTCTCGCAAAAAAAATTGTCAAACACCCAGGTGCAGAGGTACCGGGTTGACGGTAGCATCAGTGTCTGAGATAATTAAGGGGGAGGGGTGGATTTATTGGTGCCGCTGCCCAACCATTATATCTCGAGCGTTTATCCTCTTCAGGCACCTCCCTTCCACACCCCCGCCCCCCCCCCCCCCACCCCTCTTCCACCGTAACCCACCACTCAGCACGAACACAGCTTTCTAACCCACCACTCAGCACGGAAACAGCTCTCTAACCCACCACTCAGCACGGACACAGCCCTCTAACCCACCACTCAGCACGAACACAGCTTTCTAACCCACCACTCAGCACGGACACAGCTCTCTAACCCACCACTCAGCATGGACACAGCTCTCTAACCCACCACTCAGCATGGACACAGCTCTCTAACCCACCACTCAGCATGGACACAGCTCTCTAACCCACCACTCAGCATGGACACAGCTCTCTAACCCACCACTCAGCATGGACACAGCTCTCTAACCCACCACTCAGCATGGACACAGCTCTCTAACCCACCACTCAGCATGGACACAGCTCTCTAACCCACCACTCAGCATGAACACATCTCTCTAACCCACCACTCAGCATGGACACAGCTCTCTAACCCACCACTCAGCATGAACACAGCTCTCTAACCCACCACTCAGCACGGACGCAGCTCTCTAACCCACCACTCAGCACGGACACAGCTCTCTAACCCACCACTCAGCATGGACACAGCTCTCTAACCCACCAACCAGCACGGACACAGCTCTCTAACCCACCACTCAGCACGGACACAGCTCTCTAACCCACCACTCAGCACGGACACAACTCTCTAACCCACCACTCAGCATGGACACAGCTCTCTAACCCACCACTCAGCATGGACACAGCTCTCTGACCCACCACTCAGCATGGACACAGCTCTCTAACCCACCACTCAGCACGGACACAACTCTCTGACCCACCACTCAGCATGGACACAGCTCTCTAACCCACCACTCAGCATGGACACAGCTCTCTAACCCACCACTCAGCACGGACACAACTCTCTAACCCACCACTCAGCACGGACACAGCTCTGTAACCCACCACTCAGCATGGACACAGCTCTCTAACCCACCGGTCAGCACAGACACGGCTCTCTAACCCACCACTCAGCACGGACACAGCTCTCTAACCCACCACTTAGGACGGACACAGCTCTCTAACCCACCACTCAGCACGGACACAGCTCTCTAACCCACCACTCAGCATGGACACAGCTCTCTAACCCACCACTCAGCATGGACACAACTCTCTAACCCACCACTCAGCACGGACACGGCTCTCTAACCCACCACTCAGCACGGACACAGCTCTCTAATCCACCACTCAGCACGGACACAGCTCTGTAACCCACCACTCAGCATAGACACAGCTTTCTAACCCACCACTCAGCACGGACACAGCTCTCTAACCCACCACTCAGCACGGACACAGCTCTCTAACCCA
Source organism: Arenicola marina (assembly GCA_964019135.1). NCBI lineage: Eukaryota > Metazoa > Annelida > Polychaeta > Arenicolidae > Arenicola > Arenicola marina. The sequence continues at coordinate 19,336 of CAXHSH010000221.1, forward strand.
CCAAGATGGCACACTCCATGACATATTAATGTATGCCGTGTTAATCCCCCATTTATAGCCAATCAGGTGCCAGCTTCTCGACGCGTCCGAGCCCCCGGGGTGGAATAGGTGGAATAGATAGGGGAAGGGGGATGTGGGGGGGGGGAAGTGGAGGGGGGCATGGGAAGTGTCAAAACGGAAAAAAAGACTTGTGAATCGCGCGTTCGTCTCTCATTTGTCATCGCGTGTAATATGCGTCGTGTAAGAACCACCCACACCCAGGTGCGAAGGTCGAGGGGAATGGGGGGGTTGTGGGAGGGGGTGACTGTATAACGACTTGGTACAGTGGCGAGCCGGTATGCCGTGTATAACAGACAGATAACTGCGTGGCCAGGTCAGAAAGCTCGTGACCCCCCTCCCCCTCCCCTCCGCCCAACTCCCAGCTGGCCGGGTGGCTGGGTGTGGCCTGGCGTGGTGAAGACCCCCCACCCACTCCCCAAGGGGCGTAGGGCGGGCGGGGGCGCGGGGGGGGGGGGGTGGGGGGACTCAATCAGGAGGCGTCAAGGTAGGACGGTTGATTAGCGCCCGTAACAGGAACCAATTCTCGCTCACCTGCATACACCACGTGCACATGGGGCGAGATTCTCGGACAGCGGAACGGGATTTATGGGCCGCCGACATGGTATGTGTTGATCTGATGTCATGGAGGTGCCGGTGCTGCCTGGATGTGGGGGACCGGAGGGTGGAAGGGGAGAGGGAGGCAGGGCTCGCCTGGTTGTATGCATTGTCACTAAATGTCGCATTCCCTTTGCAGAAGGTAAAATTGAGTTGGGTTTTTTTTTGCGGAGTATTTCATCATGAACGGCTTCCTAAATGCACTTATTATTAAGTGAACGATATCGACCAACAGCTGTAAATCTAACAAATTGACGATTTATTCTCCATATTGAGCCATTATTAAATATTGCCTGCTACGGGTCAATGTTATTAAACCATAGACCAAACTCTGACTCTACCCCAGATCTCCCCTATTGCTTTATATTAATATATAGATATTTATTTCTTTCCTTCGGCAATGAGAGATAAAGAACAATGTAACATCACGTAATACAAACATGCAAATCTCTCTATATATAATGTCTTCACACTAGGCTGGAGATTGGTAATACTTGGCTCAGATGGTAGATAGTGTTCCAAACATTGCATCATATGTCGACTGATAGCCAGCGATCTGATCAGCATAGTATTCAAGACATAGTTGTTTTCCAATATATTGCTTGCAACATTCTGGATGCAGCTTTCCGTATGTTATTACAATGTAGCCTATATCTAACAACGTTAGATATGCAGCGACCTCTGTCGGTGCGCTTAATCAACTGGACATTCAGTTCTAAAAATGTAATTTAAATTAAAACTGCTGTTATGACTTAGAAACGAAACTAAACGGTTGCTGATTTATTTACCGCAAGTAGATTATTTTATAAAATAATTTTGCATGCGACGTAAATAACAGGATATCATTTATAAAATGCATACATTTATACCATAATGACCGCGTTTTCTCTTGGGACTTCATTGATTTGACGTTGGCACCTCCCTCTCCCTTCCCCTCTCCCCTCCCCTCTCCCCCTCCACCCCCCCCCCTCCCCCTGTCCAACCCCACCCCACCCCGCTCGTCAGTCCTTGGGGTCTGTCTGTCTGTGTGTCTCGGGGGGCGCCCGGTCCCCCCGAATTAATGCCTCAGCCCGTCGCCATGT
>CAXHSH010000223.1:0-17107 GCA_964019135.1 Arenicola marina
ATTCTCCAGGACTTGCCATTACTTGGCCGATGCTGCTACTCCCATTAACAGTTGCCTTGGGGTGGGGGTGGAATGAGTTGTATGCTGACCGTATCACACCGTATAGCGCTGGCTGATCTTTAGCATTGGTGTCCTCATTAACATCTCATTAACATGCCATTAGCATGCGATAGATTGGGCCGGTGGGAATGGCCTGCTACTGATGTATAACGTCAGAGCCCCATTCCCCTCCCTGGTGGAAGACTGGCTGGCTTGCTGACTGACTGGGGGCCACTGACAGAGCCACCAAGCATGCCCTCCCATTTTGCCCCACTTTCATCCCCGCTGTCTCCCAGTGTGCTGGGACTGTGGGTCCTGGCGGTCACCGCCGCCAGTCAGGTTGTACCCCGTCCCCTCCCCCCCCCCCCCCCCCACAGACGATCACTTCACCTCCTTAATATTCCCCTCGACGTCCCGCTCTCCGTGAAACGGGGTAATAGTGGGCGTTATTTATTAGTAGCACCCTCTAGCGGCCGGCGGGTTGCGTGTGAGTATGGGGGGGGGGGGAGGGGGGGAATCAGAAGCGACTATTTCCGTGTCGGCATCTTGTGCCGCTTGCCATGTAATTACCTCTCCCCCCTAGCGCCACAACTCCCCCTCCTCCCCCACCCCTGCCTATCTCCTAACCTCTCGCCTCTCGCCTGCCCCCCCCCCATACCTCTCCCCAATCTGGTTGTACGGTGCCTGGTCTCTAACGTTAACGTGACGGGACAGTCCTCCCCCTGGGAGAGGACGCCGAGAACTGAGGGGGCTATAGGATTCACGTGTGTTACAGCCAGGTAGCGAGGGTCCTATATCCCTGTCCCTACTTGGGTTTCCGCGGGGGGGGGGGGGGCGGTTATCAGGCCAGACTCATATGTACAGTAAATAAGCAATGACTAATATGCAAATGGTATAATTTGCCCATCGAGTGAGTGGACACACGGCGTCTCGCATACAGATACGTACGTCGTAAAATGGAAGTTAATATCCCTACTCCTTGCAAGGAAGGACATGGGATCTTTATCCTGCGACCACACGAACATGGCCTAAGCGGGGCGCGAACCACCGATCCACGTGCCGTTAGGCTCTCAGGTGGCCAGAGCACTCAATGCGAGCGCTCTAACCCACTGAGCTACCGGGGCGGCCCCCATGACGATGACGATGATTACTCAAATTCGATGCACATTTCACATCGGCAGGACCATTACGGATTCGACGAAGCATTGATATCCATATTTGCGCAGATGGGGCGTACAATTTAGATCCAGAATTACAAGATTCGCTGTACACATTGCGTCCATAACTATAATACAGATCCGGCGTACAAATGGCATTCTATTTGACGCGGAATTTTGCCGTACACATAACGTACAGGAGCGTACAGCTCTGCCCCAGACGTCGTCCCCTATTGGCTGGCGTTCGCTGTTGGTATAAGAGGCGTGACGGGTGTTAAACTGGCCCTGGCAGTGCGTCAGTTATCACTAAATTAAAGATGATCCAAATGATAAATTATAAATTATAAGCGATAATATATAACCGATGGAATACGTCATCTAAAAAATTCCGTTATCTATCAGTGTATGATGTACATTTGTATTATATTTGCGCTTACCCCAGGTCCTAGACTTACACTTCAGGGTAGGATCCAGATACGCTAGATGGGGAGGGAGGGGGGGCTTTTTCGATAGATGGCCTAGCTTTTGGTTTCCATATGTTAAATAGTGTAAATTGTGGCTCTGAAAGGGATGGGCTGGGCTGGGTTGTTTCCCCCCTCCCCCACCCGCCCCCCCTGGATCCGCCCCTGTACTTTCCCTTCCCGATAACTCTGGTTTTGTGTTGCATGGCCGGTGGAAACATGTCTCGCCTCGATCAGCCAGCGAGCCACGCCTCTGCGATCAGTGCGCCACCGACTGCATGAAAACCATCATTAATTCGGATCATCTGTTTTATTGCGCGTTTTTATATAGCTTGTGCTCTGCCTGTCACTGATAATGAATTGTTCAATACGTTGTCAGGGTGGCGCCAAACTGTCCCTCAATCGTAGAGCTTCCGGTTCGTATGAGTATTTCCGGTCTAGCACTCGGTAACTCGTGAGCTCTCGTGAGTGTAAATTTATCGATAGTTTTGTGTTACGATGTGCGTACTGTATACGCGTGGGGGGGGGCGTGCGGGGGGGGGGTCGGGTCGGTTGGGGGGGGGGGGGTGGCGGGGGGTGGAGTTTTAAAGAACACGCTATTAACACCTGTCCAGCTAATACGCCAGCAGAGCTGAGATGGCAGGCTTCACCACTTGCTAATCTGCAGGCCGCTTACACGGGGCACGTGGCTGGAGGAGGCGGCACATGGGAACAGTTTTAGCTGAGTGGTTTTCCAGCGGGCGAAACATGAACCCCCCCCCCCACCGCCATCCCCCCACCCCACCCACCTCACATCCTCGATGGGAAACCCATGCGGCCTTCCCGCCAGACCAGGTATTTACCAAGGACTTGGTCTTGTTGGTTTTGTTGGGGAAAAGTGGAGTCCTTATTAAAGCACTTATTACCTCATTTATTTCACTGCCGAATGGAAAGCGTTTAGCGGGCACCGAACATTGCGCGCGCAGCCGGTGGGGGGTAGTATTGTCTTCGGCAGAATGCTCGGTGCTATCGCCGTGGTTACCATGGCCAACAAATATGTAGGCCCCGTGATGATCGGTGACCGGTGACCGCTTAATTTCGGATTTGTTCAGGGAGAAATATCCCCACTTTGTAAAACATTGAGATAAAATAATATTTACTTGGTATCGGAAGGGAAATGTATGCGTGAGAACGACGTGTGCTCAAAATGGATAACAAGTTGTTCATTGATGATGGCCCAGGCGGGATGTGGGGTCCGGTGGGGGTAAGGGGTGGGGGTGGGGGGGGGTGGGTGTCCGGCGCCACTGTGGCGATGGAAGAAAAAAAAAAATGGCCAAAAACCTATAAGGAATAAAAGAAGGCAATAGATGGGGTTGCCTCAAGCGGGACTGAGCAGTCTGTGCCATGTGATGTTGGAATAGAAGGCAGGATGGGGCATCTGAGGCCGTCATTGTACCGACTAAATGGACTGCACCGCACCGGGAAACAAAACCCCCGCCCATAATTAGATGGGTCATATTGCGTGAAGCAATCCCAGGACAGGGTGTGCAGTCAGGGGATTCGGGATCAGTCGATCTGGGAGCAGTCGATCTAGGATCAGTCGATCTGGGATCAGTCGATCTGGGATCAGTCGATCTGGGATCAGTCGATCTGGGATCAGTCGATCCGGGATCAGTCTATCTGGGATCAGTCGATTCGATTCGAGATCAGTCTATTTGATCCGAGATCAGTCTATTCGAACCGGGATCAGTCGATTCGATCCGGGGATCAGTCGATACGGGATTAGTCTTCGATCCGGGATCAGTCGATTCGATCCGAGATCAGTCGATTCGATCCGAGACCAGTCTATTCGATCCTGGATCAGTCGGGATCAGTCTTAGGATCCGGGATCAGTCGATTCAATCCGGGATCAGTCTATCCGGATCGCACCCTGGTTATGTTGCTGTTGCCTGAAGTAAAGCCCTCCTGTTCCATTCATGGCATTCATGGGCGCGCTGGATCGCTGTCTGTCTGACGCCACCAACCCCTGTGATGACGTCTATAGCGCTCGGCGCCTGCTGAATTCAGCCAGGGGCGGCGTGCATGCCAAGCGGCGGGGGTGGGTGGCCTCCTCGACGCGATGGGACGAGGTGCTGAAGCGGCGGGGGAAGGGCGGTGAAGGAGGGAGATACGTGCCAGCTGCCCGCTGTGCTCGCTGTGTCAGGGTCAGGGACCCGCCGTCCACCACCCACGTCTGAAGGAGAGGATCCCCAGGCAGGCGAGGTCAAAAGGTCAGGAAAAAAACTGGCGATGATTTAATGGCTTGTTTTGAGGGGCAAATGTCAGAGATGATCGGCAGTAGTTGGTAAAGGGATTGAATGGTTCATCCCGTTGTCGGCTTAAGCCTGCTGCATCTGCTGCATGAAGATGTCCTCTGTTGGCATATGGATGTCCTCTATGAAGGCTTTTGGAGGTCATCTGTTGGCATATGGATGTCCTCTATGGAGGCTTATGGAGGTCCTCTGTTGGCATATGGATGTCCTCTATGGAGGCTTTTGGAGGTCCTCTGCAGGCATAAGAATGTCCTCTCTGGATTTAGGAGCGTCTGTTGTAGACATATGGATGTCTTCTCTTGACCTGTCATGTCCACAACATTCCTATGAATGTTCGTTGCAGGAATACTATCGCTATATGAATGCCCCCTGGAACCTAATGAGTAACCTATCAGTAGTAGGCCACAGAATGCCCGCCGCGAGCGTAGAAAACCCTACTCCATGCCATCTTGCGCTGGTGACCTTTCTCACGCTGACCCACTTTGGACCTCTGATCTACCGCGGCTGTGGCCTGCACAATAGCCGCCATTGGAACGGCCTTCTTCCGTGCGAGCCTCCACTGTAATACGTGAGCTACGCGCGAAGCATGGTTCGCGCTGACATGGGTAAAAGCTCTGTGATTGCACAACGTCCATGCAAGTCATGGAACATGTTATGAAGCTTTTCCTGTATGCTGTTTGCCCTTTGCATCGACGTCTCCTCATATTTGTCTTCAACATTCCAACTATATCGAATTACAAATTTATAAATTTGTGGGTCGTTGATGAATTGATTCACCGTGCTAGTTGCACGTGCGTTATGGGTAATATAGTTCACATTGACCATGATGTGTGCCATGATGAAATAGTCTCCCTGTTAATTATGATGGTTGCCTTTTGCCATTCACAAGAGGAAGAATGAATGGGGCTATATTCATGACGCATGCAATATGTGATCCTGTGTGCCGACTGGTACAAATTGTTTCTTTCATGGAAATAGTAATTTAAAAGTAGTAATGCCAATAGTGAAGTCAGTGGTTCTGTATAATAACAGAGCTCATCTGTTCTGTATGTCAGCCACTACTTGGACCCACGCCAGACCGCAGCGCCTCATATCACACGTCATATCCGGTCATATACGTCACGGGTCATATCCCTCACTGTGGAAGCCGCTCTACCTATAATATAAGAACACTCCCCAGAGATATGCAGTCATATATATGCCGCCCAAATGGCCCTTTTTTCGCAATTTTCCTCTGAATTCCCGAAGCAGAAATCTCCCAATTTCTCTCGAAGTGCCCATCCGAGGCTGAAGTTTTTCAAAATTGTAGTGTCCATTTTGGATGCTTTTTTGAACCAATGTTTCTCTACCAACGACCACGAAGTTGTTTTGTTAGTGTGTTCCATATGCATATGTTCTAGGCATGGGCGGCACACTCCCACCACTGTAGTAATGTAGTGCCCCCCATTACCCCCCCTGGTATGCAGTGTACGAAGAGGATGGTTACTTTATAGCTTCCTTGGCACACGTTAATTCGTTTTACCCCGAATAGCTAATTGTTGACATTTCCCTAATTTCGTTTCTATTGATGTATTCCCTGCGTGCAGCGCAATTATCAATATGTAAATAGCACGGGACTTTGTTGCGGCAGTGCTTGAAATGCCAGTCCCCAAGTGTTTGGTTGTATCCCAAGGTTTGGCGCACTCGCCTCTATGGGGAACGGCCTTGACCTTTGCCTCAAGCAAGGCGTCTGCGAATTGCCTGAACCTGTGGTCATGGGAAGCATCCACTTTCCCCACAGGCTGTGGGTGACTCACTGTGGCTCCGGTGCCAGAGGCCACAGCAAGTCTCATCAATATTGAAATGTTCCAGATAGGTCAACGGTATCCTTTTTCCGAATAATGGCACATTGTGTGATCCTTCTTATATGCCACTTGCAGGGGATGAGGCTTAGTTAGTCACTTACTGGGATAAGCAAATAATTAAGCAATAAATAATGTTAAATAACAGCTTTCCCACGTTAATAGGCATAATAAGACCTAACGCAGCTAACCTAACAGCCATCCCAAGTTCATAAGCATGATAAGACCTAACGCAGCTAACCTAACAGCCATCCCAAGTTCATAAGCATGGTAAGACCTAACGCAGCTAACCTAACAGCCATCCCAAGTTTATAGGCATGATGAGACCTAACGCAGCTAACCTAACAACCATCCCAAGTTCATAGGCATGATGAGACCTAACGCAGCTAACCTAACAGCCATCCCAAGTTCATACGCATGATAGGACCTAACGTAGCTAACCTAACAGCTGTCCTACGTTCACATGTATAATTAAAAGTAACGTAACTCCCCTTTGAGCAACCTCACGTCCATAGGACTGTGAGCGTTATGTGCGACTGAATGGACCTTCTGTTGCTTGTGCGAGGTCCTGTGTAGCTATCCTCATCACATACATATATGTATAATAGCCACTGTGTGACAAGTACTTGTTTTACCTTCAGCTACAAGAATGTCCTTGAGTTGGCCCCTGAAATTTTTTAGTATAATGCTTTGTGATCTTGATGAAGACAGATGTATAGTGGGCGGCATATTGATGGCTAATCACGTGATACTCATTAACGAGCTCAACGCAGGGAACACGTGCTCTTTTGCAAATGTTGTTTACATCTCGTGGGCGATAATCCAGTAGTTAGTCATGTCAGAAGGCACGCGGTATGAGAACATTTGGCAGTGGTTCCATATTATTGTATGTAAACATCCTTCAGGCTGTCATAGGTGGCGTCATAATATTGTTGGTTTATGAAGGATAAGACGAGCACGTGTGTGGCGGAAAGAGGCTTCATACAACAATATACTGCAGCAGTAGCAATCTCCTCCTCCATCACCACAAGTAGCGCCATTGCTAAGGCTTTATACATACGCCACCGCGCTCCGATCCACTGGCTCCGCTTTTCTGCTCCCATGTATATGCCACGGACCGGCACACCGGTCAGCACACCGACCGGCACACCGACCGGCCCGGCACACCGATCGGCACACCGACAGGCGCCGCTTATCCAGATCTTGCCCCGGGCACTTGCCAAGCGCTGGAAGAGCTATCAACCAGACTGCGTGTTTACGACATTCAATACCGCCATCTTTCTTTTACCTTGATGGCCGGCTGCCGCGCTATCGTTCCACTTGTGGCCGGGTCTAGTGGCAGGCTCGTGGCATGCAGACTTGTTGCGGGAAGCTATAGTGGAAGGAGGTCGGTTGCGGAATTATCTGAGTGGGTAACTAACTCCACAATCACCTACCCCTGCCACACACACACACTTGCCCCCCCCCCCCCCCCCTAGCCACTGGCTGGTTGGCAGGCAGGCTGGTATTGTCCCGCGCACGTCAGGAGGGAAGTGGAGAGGGGGGGGGGGGGGAGGCGGCTTCAGAGGGAAGTTTGATTATAACGCTCGGCAGTCAACAAAACTCATGAACTGAACCTGCGTAATATGATGTGTTGGTTCAGCCAAGGGGGTTATATCAGTGCCGTTATACACTCGTTGAAATTGAAGTGCTTGGCGGTTTGTATTAATATTGGGAATGGCGATAAGCGATAGCAACTGACCTCACTTGACCCCGCAAAAGTTCATCCGATGACCCACAGTGTATCACTGACTTTTTGGGTCACCCCACCCTGACCCACATCACCCACATCACCCACATCACCCACATCACCCACACCACCACATCACCCACACCACCCACACCACCCACATCACCCACATCACCCCATCACCCACACCACCCACATCACCCACATCACCCACATCACCCACACCACCCACATCACCCACACCACCCACATCACCCACATCACCCACATCACCCACACCACCCACACCACCCACATTACCCACATCACCCACATCACCCACATCACCCACATCACCCCATCACCCACACCTCCCACATCACCCACATCGCCCACATCACCCACACCACCCACACCACCCACATCACCCACATGACCCACATCACCCACACCACCCACATCACCCACATCACCCCATCACCCACACCACCCACATCACCCACATCACCCACACCACCCACATCACCCACATCACCCACACCACCCACACCACCCACATCACCCACATCACCCCATCACCCACATCACCCACATCACCCACATTACCAACACGACCCCCATCACCCTATCACCCACATCACCCACACCACCCCCATCACCCTATCATCCACATCACCCACATCACCCACACCACCCACATCACCCACATCACCCTATCACCCACATCACCCCCATGACCCACATCACCCATATCACCCCATCACCCACACCACCCCCATCACCCTATCGCCCACATCATCCACATCACCCACATCACCCTATCACCCACATCACCCCCATGACCCACATCACCCACATCACCCCATGACCCACACCACCCACATTACCCACATCACCCACATTACCAACACGACCCCCATCACCATATCACCCACATCACCCACACCACCCCCATCACCCTATCACCCACATTACGGGTTGACCCAGGTCGTTCACCCTGGTAGACTATCGACAAGCTGCTGATCTGTTCCCTCGTTGTTACAAAGGATCTTATTGTGACAACTAGCCGATGGCTTTTCACAGGAGTAACACGTAGTATATACCTATACCTATAACACACTAGTCAATAATGAGTAACTAACTTAACAGGAGTAACACGTAGTATATACCTATACCTGTAACACACTAGTCAATAATGAGTAACTAACTTAACAGGAGTAACACGTTGTATATACCAATACCTATAACACACTAGTCAATGATGAGTAACTAACTTAACAGGAGTAACACGTAGCATATACCTATACCTATAACACACTAGTCAATGATGAGTAACTAACTTAACAGGAGTAACACGTAGTATATACCTATACCTGTAACACACTAGTCAATAATGAGTAACTAACTTAACAGGAGTAACACGTAGTATATACCTATACCTGTAACACACTAGTCCATAATGAGTAACTAACTTAACAGGAGTAACACGTAGTATATACCTATACCTGTAACACACTAGTCAATAATGAGTAACTAACTTAACAGGAGTAACACGTAGTATATACCTATACCTGTAACACACTAGTCAATGATGAGTAACTAACTTAACAGGAGTAACACGTAGTATATACCTATACCTGTAACACACTAGTCAATAATGAGTAACTAACTTAACAGGAGTAACACGTAGTATATACCTATACCTGTAACACACTAGTCAATAATGAGTAACTAACTTAACAGGAGTAACACGTAGTATATACCTATACCTGTAACACACTAGTCAATAATGAGTAACTAACTTAACAGGAGTAACACGTGGTATATACCTATACCTGTAACACACTAGTCAATAATGAGTAACTAACTTAACAGGAGTAACACGTAGTATATACCTATACCTGTAACACACTAGTCAATAATGAGTAACTAACTTAACAGGAGTAACACGTTGTATATACCTATACCTGTAACACACTAGTCAATGATGAGTAACTAACTTAACAGGAGTAACACGTAGTATATACCTATACCTGTAACACACTAGTCAATAATGAGTAACTAACTTAACAGGAGTAACACGTAGTATATACCTATACCTGTAACACACTAGTCAATAATGAGTAACTAACTTAACCAGTTTGCCGCTAGGGCGAAAGTATCATGCATTATGACGACTGATACTGATTGTAATCATTGACAACGTTTCACAAGGTGCGGGTGTTGGGTTGTTTACCGTTTATACAACACCAATAGCCGGCGAGGATACATGTATGCAAATACAGATTTCAATGATCATTATTGTATGTATTATTAGCATATGACCGGAATGTCAATTGCTGTAATGATCGACCGGTTTCATATGGTTATCGATGTAATTATTGACACGTTTCATATGGTTATCGATGTAATTATTGACACGTTTCATATGGTTATTGACGTAATTATTGACACGTTTCATATGGTTATTGACGTAATTATTGACACGTTTCATATGGTTATTGACGTAATTATTGACACGTTTCATTATTATTATTACTATTATTATTATCTTTATTCGTATCGATTATTAAAGAAGACGATCCACAGTAAAAAAAAACAGTTGACATAGCAAATCGTTTAGGAGGAACAAATAAAACGCAGGATGCACTCCAATTCCTCAGCAGACATAAAATTATGTCCTTATGTACAGGGAATTATTGACACATTTCAATTTAGGTAATGGCTCATTAGATCTGCAATACATACGGCTATTGAATCATTGTTATGGCGGTATTGATTAGCCGCTGTGTGCGGTTGCTGATAATATGCGTTCACTTGATTGATTAACAGGCTCATAAGCGTGTTGATGAAATTATATAGCTTGATTGTACGTAACGCTATGCAAGTCATTACATCTGTTCGTTAATTAATCGGCTCGTAAGGTAACATACTGTTGATCTTATTACACCAAGTTCGTGATTAATCGTTTTAAAAAGGCGTTGATGTAATTAGATGATGTGTATTGTGGGAGGGACAATAATTCCCTAAGGCTATTGATGCATTTTTTTATGGGTTTTTGAGAGACATTCGCTTCATTCGAGCGTTGGTATTATAAATCGGGTTCCACCTGTTATAGAAGATAAGGCAGTTTGTTTATGCGAATTGGAGAGATGTGTTGATGCATAAAGCTGGGGTGTTAATGTTTTATTGCCGAAAGAAAAACACCGTTTTTATAATTCAGGGAATGTTTGATCGTGTGGATCTGCAACCGACTGGCTTTCCGCCCGCTCAATGGCTGCATCAGCCACGGCAGTTGGCGGTGGTACTCGTGGCTATGGTTATCACTTCTAGGTTGTATATATTTAGAAATGCAGTGGTGGAAAAGATGAGTGGGGTTGGTTGCAAGAGAGGTTGAGTGGGTGGGGTGAGTGGAGCGGAGGGTTGTGGGTTAGGGGGGAGGGGGGAAGGGGTGGTTACACGTTTCTTGGGATTTTTTTCATCTTTGCCCAGACAACGTTATCGTTCGTTGTGTGCGGCATAGTGATAAAGATAGTGGGCGTATAACTCAAAGTCGTCGCTGGCTCTATGGCCATTGCCGCCTGCAAAAAATCCTGAATCGCATATCTTGCCTTGAAGTTTGCTTGTGGCATGGACGCTTGAAAGGCTTCGCCGGTTTTTGGAGCGTCGCGTTTTCCCCAGTTTCTGCTTTAGCCAGACACCACAGGAAGGGTCGGGGCCCGGCGTCAGCTGGCCACTCCAGGCAGGCCTAGGGGCGACCCCAGGCAAGCCCAGGGATGGGATGACCCCAGGCAGGCCTAGGGACGATCCCAGGCAGGCCGAGGGGCGACCCAGGCAGGCCGAGGGGCGACCCAGGCAGGCCTAGGGGCGACCCCAGGCAGGCCTAGGGGTGACCCCAGGCAGGCCTAGGGGTGACCCTAGGCAGGCCTAGGGGCGACCCCAGGCAGGCCTAGGGGCGACCCCAGGCAGGCCTAGGGGCGACCCCAGGCAGGCCTAGGGGAGACCCCAGGCAGGCCTATGGGCGACCCCAGGCAGGCCGAGGGGCGACCCCAGGCAGGCCTAGGGGCGACCCCAGGCAGGCCTAGGGGCGACCCCAGGCAGGCCTAGGGGCGATCCCAGGCAGGCCTAGGGGCGGCCCCAGGCAGGCCTAGGGGCGACCCCAGGCAGGCCTAGGGGCGACCCCAGGCAGCCCGAGGGGCGACCCCAGGCAGGCCTAGGGGTGACCCCAGGCAGGCCTAGGGGCGACCCCAGGCAGGCCTAGGGGCGACCCCAGGCAGGCCTAGGGGCGACCCCAGGCAGGCCTAGGGGCGACCCCAGGCAGGCCTAGGGGCGATCCCAGGCAGGCCTAGGGGCGGCCCCAGGCAGGCCTAGGGGCGACCCCAGGCAGGCCTAGGGGCGACCCCAGGCAGCCCGAGGGGCGACCCCAGGCAGGCCTAGGGGTGACCTCAGGCAGGCCTAGGGGCGACCCCAGGCAGGCCTAGGGGTGACCCCAGGCAGGCCTAGGGGCGACCCCAGGCAGGCCTAGGGGCGACCCCAGGCAGGCCTAGGGGCGACCCCAGGCAGCCCAGGGATGGGATGACCCCAGGCAGGCCTAGGGGTGACCCCAGGCAGGCCTAGGGGCGATCCCAGGCAGGCCTAGTGGCGGCCCCAGGCAGGCCTAGGGGCGACCCCAGGCAGGCCTAGGGGCGACCCCAGGCAGCCCGAGGGGCGACCCCAGGCAGGCCTAGGGGTGACCTCAGGCAGGCCTAGGGGCGACCCCAGGCAGGCCTAGTGGTGACCCCAGGCAGGCCTAGGGGCGACCCCAGGCAGGCCTAGGGGCGACCCCAGGCAGGCCTAGGGGCGACCCAAGGCAGCCCAGGGATGGGATGACCCCAGGCAGGCCTAGGGGTGACCCCAGGCAGGCCTAGGGGCGACCCCAGGCAGGCCTAGGGGTGACCCCAGGCAGGCCTAGGGGTGACCCCAGGCAGGCCTAGGGGCGACCCCAGGCAGGCCTAGGGGCGACCCCAGGCAGGCCGAGGGGCGACCCCAGGCAGGCCTAGGGGCGACCCCAGGCAGGCCTAGGGGCGACCCCAGGCAGGCCTAGGGGCGACCCCAGGCAGGCCTAGGGGCGACCCCAGGCAGGCCTAGGGGCGACCCTAGGCAGGCCTATGGGCGACCCCAGGCAGGCCGAGGGGCGACCCCAAGCAGGCCTAGGGGCGACCCCAGGCAGGCCTAGGGGCGACCCCATGCAGGCCTAGGGGCGACCCCAGGCAGGCCTAGGGGCGGCCCCAGGCAGGCCTAGGGGCGACCCCAGGCAGGCCTAGGGGTGACCCCAGGCAGGCCTAGGGGCGACCCCAGGCAGGCCTAGGGGTGACCCCAGGCAGGCCTAGGGGCGACCCCAGGCAGGCCTAGGGGCGATCCCAGGCAGGCCTAGGGGCGGCCCCCAGGCAGCCCGAGGGGCGACCCCAGGCAGGCCTAGGGGTGACCCCAGGCAGCCCAGGGATGGGATGACCCCAGGCAGGCCTAGGGGCGACCCCAGGCAGGCCTAGGGGCGACCCCAGGCAGGCCGAGGGGCGACCCCAGGCAGGCCTAGGGGCGACCCCAGGCAGGCCGAGGGGCGACCCCAGGCAGGCCTAGGGGCGACCCCAGGCAGGCCTAGGGGCGACCCCAGGCAGGCCTATGGGCGACCCCAGGCAGGCCGAGGGGCGACCCCAGGCAGGCCTAGGGGCGACCCCAGGCAGGCCGAGGGGCGACCCAGGTAGGCCTAGGGGCGACCCCAGGCAGGCCTAGGGGTGACCCCAGGCAGGCCTAGGGGTGCCCCGAGGCAGGCCTAGGGGCGACCCCAGGCAGGCCTAGGGGCGACCCCAGGCAGGCCTATGGGCGACCCCAGGCAGGCCGAGGGGCGACCCCAGGCAGGCCTAGGGGCGACCCCAGGCAGGCCTAGGGGCGACCCCAGGCAGGCCTAGGGACGATCCCAGGCAGGCCTAGGGGCGGCCCCAGGCAGGCCTAGGGGCGGCCCCAGGCAGGCCTAGGGGCGACCCCAGGCAGGCCTAGGGGCGACCCCAGGCAGCCCGAGGGGCGACCCCAGGCAGGCCTAGGGGTGACCCCAGGCAGGCCTAGGGGCGACCCCAGGCAGGCCTAGGGGTGACCCCAGGCAGGCCTAGGGGCGATCCCAGGCAGGCCTAGGGGCGACCCCAGGCAGGCCTAGGGGCGACCCCAGGCAGCCCGAGGGGCGACCCCAGGCAGGCCTAGGGGTGACCCCAGGCAGGCCTAGGGGCGACCCCAGGCAGCCCGAGGGGCGACCCCAGGCAGGCCTAGGGGTGACCCCAGGCAGGCCTAGGGGCGACCCCAGGCAGGCCTAGGGGCGACCCCAGGCAGGCCTAGGGGTGACCCCAGGCAGGCCTAGGGGTGACCCCAGGCAGGCCTAGGGGTGACCCCAGGCAGGCTTAGGGGCGACCCCAGGCAGGCCTAAGAGCGACCCCAGGCAGACCTAGGGGC
Organism: Arenicola marina; assembly: GCA_964019135.1. NCBI lineage: Eukaryota > Metazoa > Annelida > Polychaeta > Arenicolidae > Arenicola > Arenicola marina. The sequence goes on from CAXHSH010000223.1 coordinate 13,975, forward strand.
GACCCCAGGCAAGCCACTGGGTGACCCCAGGCAGGCCTAGGGACGACCCCAGGCAGGCCTAAGGGCGACCCCAGGCAGGCTTAGGGGGTATCCTAGGCAGATAGGGTGTCACCTCGTGGCCCAATGGGTAGCGTTGGGCTGTGCTCCGCATGGGTGGGGGTGGGGGGCTCTACATGTCCTGATCCCTGGCGCCATGGCCTCCTGGGCCAGTAATGCTCTGCCTAGGCGGGGGGGGGTGCAGGGGGGGCTCCACATGACCTGGTCCCTGGCGCCATGGCCTCCTGGGCCGGTAATGCTCTGGCTGGGGGGGGGGGGGGGGGCGGGGGGCGGGCTCATTGCGATCCCATCGACAGAAAACTGCGATGCGTATCAGCGGGTTGCTCGTGCGTCCCGCCAGAAGGCGTGACTGTCCCCTCAGGCGTTGTGACCCGGCGTATGACATCCCGTGGCTGGCACCCCGGCCATCTCTCCCTCCACTAAGCCATTCCACACATCAGCCAAACCAAATAAACACTAAACAATAAGTGGCAGGCGACAGCTCGCCAGAGAGAGAGAGAGTGAGAGAGCTAGGCTATTGAAGAGCTACCATCAACATCATTATAGCTACAGCTGTAGAATAGCCACGGCGGGCGCTTCGAGAGCGCGTTGGCTCTTTACATAGAAAACAGTTTTCAGCAGCATGCTGTTTCCTCCAGCACGGCCCAAGCACACCCACATGAATCAACATTTATGTATTTTTTCGCTGCACTAGTTGTGTTGATAATATGTGTTGTTGTCTTCGTGTATGGCCAAACAAGACAAAGGCGTATACGGGGGTGGGGTAGGGTGGGGAGGCCTTGGGGGTGGGTGGGGGAGTAAGGTTTGCTATGCTACTATACCTACGCATCTTCAAAGGCGGCCTGCTACAATGGATCGACCGTAACGGGCTGTCAGTTATTGTATTATCATGTATTCTGCTATTGTAATGTGCCGAATCAATAATGATATTGATGTTTTCATAGGCGTAATTATATTGTCTGAAGTTATTGCTGTTTACCCATTTGGTGCTCCTGTACTTCTAGCTTTACATGCAGATTGAAATTTGGTCATCTTGGTATTGTTCGAGTCTTCAATGTAGCATCTTCTCAATCGTTAGCATACAAGTAAACGGGTACTGGTATAATAACGACAATGGTTGGATAGATGTGGTAAAATCTACGGTTTGTGGCACTCGGTGAACAAGGTATAACGGACACCGGATGTTTGCTATATGGAGAACTCAGCGATGGTGTCGCGAGATGTTCACTGGTCTCGTGGTGGAGAGGGTCAGAAGGGTAGGGGGGGAGGAGCGGTGCAAGAGGACAGATTTAGATAGGATGACGGGGGGTGGGGGTGCAAGAAGACTGGCTTAGAGAGGATGATGGGGGTGGGGTGGCAGAGCAAGGGTGCAGAGTTAGGATGGATAATAGGGGATGGGATGAGAGATGAGGTTGAGGGGGTGAGGCGTGGCGGGGCAGGGCGGTGCAAGGGGACAGACGTAGAGAAGAGAATCGGGGATTGAATGGGACGAGAGATGAGTGGATAGTGAGGTGGGGGAGCAAGAGTACAGACTTAGGGAGAAGAATAGAGGATAGGATGGGATTCAGATGAGGGGATGGGGAGGCAAGGGAGAGATTGGGGTCTAGTGGAGAGTCGCCCCGTTCACCTTGCATTGATTGCACTGCAGGTCTCATGTAGCATGTGTGTTCTCCATCACGCGTCAGAGGGTGGTCTATAAATAGAATGTCTCTAATTTCTCCCCTTTGTCTATCTGCACTGTTGCCTTGCTGCGCTGGAGTAATGCACCATCGCCGCTGCTTTATTTATCGATTACTGACCCCCATCGGTCTCTTGGGTCACTTGGTCACGTGTTATTACATCATAGAGAGATACAGTTTCTATGGGCGAAAATCTTGTGGATATATATCATTTAGCTGCAACGAGTATGAAACACAGGCGTTATATGGGAGATACAACCTGGTAACACTTGTATGATGAAAACTATACAAGTGATCGATAGCAATTATCCGATAATGCTCCTATTGCATAACATATTGAGTGGATTTCCATTTAAATGTCTTTTTTGCTACGTAGTTTTGTTATTATTTTACTTTTCTTCTCCCAAAAATAACCATGATTGAAAGAGTCATCATGACTATTGCTGTACATGAAAGGAATCAAGTTTTTTGGGGGGAGGGTCGGGTATGTCTTTACAGACGCGATTGTCAATGAAGTGAGAGGACGCTCACCCATCCCAATGGTTTACCCTGAGCGGGTGTGAGTGAACGTCTCTTTGCTTAAGTGTTTTCCCACCCGACGTAATCCCAGATCAAATATGCTGGTGATGAGAACTATTTCGCCGTCAGAGGGTTTTTGGTGGGTGGCGGGAGAAACTGATTCGACATGTGTTTGGCGGACTGACGGCACATGTTATAAGCTTTATATGTGACTTGCATCGTGTGATGGTGTTAGGGTGAGAATCGCTCGCTCATCACTCACATGGGTCCATCTACCAACGACCAGCAGTACCCCTCCCACCCCCGCCCTCCCACCATCACCCCCACCACAATCACCCATATCCCCCCCCCCCTCTCCATACAGCACCACCACCATTACCCCCCCCCCCCCGCTCCCCACCGGTCACATGTCGGCTGTTAGTTGATCTTTCCACGGTTTATGTAATATCAGGTTTTCCATTGACTGTGAATACATTAGATTCCGCCATTTTTCAAGCACTTGCGTCATTGCTTTCTGTCGGTGTTCGGCAAATATGCGTCGCACGCCGCCAGTAACACGCCGGGTGCAGAGCAGTCAGCCGAGCTGGCCGTACAGACCCGCCGAGCTGGCCGTACAGACCCGCCGAGCTGGCCGTACAGACCCACCGAGCTGGCCGTACATACCCGCCGAGCTGGCCGTACAGACCCGCCGAGCTGGCCGTACAGACCCGCCGAGCTGGCCGGACAGACCCGCCGTACAGACCCACCGTACAGACCCGCCGAGCTGGCCGTACAGACCCGCCGAGCTGGCCGTACAGACCCGCCGAGCTGGCCGTACAGACCCACCGAGCTGGCCGTACAGACCCACCGAGCTGACCGTACAGACCCGCCGAGCTGGC
>CAXHSH010000224.1:0-19290 GCA_964019135.1 Arenicola marina
TACATGCAATATATATATAAACACCCTTTAATATCTACAAATTATTCGTTTTATTTTAAAAGATGTTACCATATCTGATATATCATATGATATGAATAGGAACAATTATGCAAATCTTGTGTTTGAGGAATATTGATGTTTAGTTTGAGTGATGCTGATGTCCTGGAAATGCCAGTTTATAGGCACTTTACGAATGCCAGGGTTATGCCATCTCGGGGATGCGAACCATTGACCGCTTCCTGTGGGTATGGCTGAGGCTTGCAACAGGGTCAAGTGGTCACTTCCTCGTGATGGCCAGAGGTTGGGGCCTGTTTGTAGGACATATGGAAGGGACATACTTGTCTGCCCCCGCCCCCCTTCCCCTCCGCACGTCCCCGACTCTTACACCCCCCCCCCCCACCTCCCTGCGTGTTCTTTCGCTCCCACCCCACCTCACCCCCTCTACCCCCGGGCCGCACCCCTTCTCTCGCTCCGCCCATCATCCCCTTCGCAACCAAAACTGTCGGCTTGGCATTTCCTTGGTTTGATGCAGCACATCCAAAGCGATAGCAGAACACCCGCCCAGCACTTCACATCGACTGTCTAGGGCATCTAATGTACCCTGCCCGACAACCCCCATATACCGCCCCCTCACCGTCCCCCCACCGTATCCCCACCCCACATTCCCGACACCTGCACAGGTAAATCGTCCCGCTTGGGTGCAAATCATTGTGTGTCATGTAGTGAAAGAGAAGCAAGACATGTTCGTTCCGCTCAGTGAAGTCCAGGGTTGCAGACATAGCGTCTCAGTAACCCTACCTTGCCCCCCCCCCACCCGTCTCTCTCCCCACACTCTGCTACCCTAACTACACCTATTATCGCCACGCGTTCTGCTTGTCGCCGACATCATCCTATATACAAATGCGCACACTATAGGGCTTCCCATATGAATGAGACACCCACCCGTCTACCGTTCCTCACTGACCAATGGCACAAGGTTCGTCACCGCCGCCCGTGGAAGTAACACAGAGAGATCCTTTGCACGCGCCTCGCGTTGTGCAAGCTCTGCAAGCAAGGTAAGCCGGGCGTAGGCGGTTTACTTAAACAGGACACCAGCCACACGGTACACAAGTCCGCAGGGCCTAAGTGAGCCCTGTTTGAACAGGGTTTTCAGTCCCGACCGCCGCCGTCTGCCATCCTGGTGACGGCACAGGAAGGCAGTTAGACATCAACTGGATATACTCACCACATCTCCAAGGTTAACAGGATTATTTTGCTAATACTGTCTTGTTTTGGCCGCTGCCGGAGCCGTTGGTTGCGGTCGGTTCACCATCCTTGGTTTCGGTAGGTATCAATGTGCTCACCGTACAATGGGACCGACACAGACAGGTTGGCTCGTATTGGAAACGATGTGCAGTGAAATGGTGGTGTTTATATGCGCAGGAGGGCAATACTCGGCCTCGAAAGCTCCCCAGGATAAGGCAATGTGTTTGGATGAAACTATCCCCATGTACCAGAATTCAGACCTCCCTGAGAAAAACATTTTTGACCATGACAAACTTCAGCTTTTGTGTGCACAAAATCGGTCTTCGACACCAACATTTCACTTCATAAGAAAACAGGACTGCATGTTATTAGTTCACTTGATATTTAAGTGAGAGAGGGTTGGGGAGAGGAGGACGGATGTGCATTGCAAGGGGGAAGGGTGGGCTGGGGGAAACATTCCAAGCGAAATGATCCGTTCACCATATGCACGGTGCCCAAAAGACTAGCCATCTAAACTCAGCATCAGTGTCCTTGAGCAGCCATGGCATCTGACCTTGGTACGGTATCAAGGCCATGCGTGAAGGAACTACACAGGATGTGTTATTTCATGTTGCGCAACGCATGTTTTTATATGTGGGTGGACGGGTGGGGGGGGGGACCAGTTCAGCACACTGGTCACTGGGCTACAGTGGGTGCCAGTAGAAGGAGGTCTTCCCTTTGGGTGCTTGTTGCGACTGACACGTTGCACTCGCCCTGAGATGTCACATTTATTACATACTGTCGTGAGTTTATTGGTGCTCAGTGGCGTCAGAGGCATTATATAGCCATCGTCCAGCGAAAAGACAGCAAGGCAGAGAGAGAGAGAGAGATACAGGCGGATAGATACAAGGCCCTGGGAGTGTGGGAGACACAGACAGAGAGAGAGAGACCGGGTCGCTGTGAGATGATCAATATTGATGGATGGGGGTTTGTTATTATTATTATTCCATGTGTCTTTGTTTCGCAGTGAGTAGGATATCTATGTATTATGCATGGAAGGTCTTATAGGAGGATCCCAAGGGTGAGTCCTTCAATGGATTTCCGCTTTAATACCGAGGCACCGGTCCCTAAGACCAGAAAACATCCATATTCCTGGCATGAGCCCGCGAGGGGTGGCGAGCGGGCCATCTACCCACCCTCCCATCCACCCACCTCCTTGTTTGGGCCGGTTCATGTGGGCCTCATGCCTGTATGCCCAGGGTCGTCCTGTCCCTCCATACAGTGCAAATGGTGGAGCTCTATTTTGATTGGGACCCCAGTTTTTCGGCGAGAGGACGGAGGACTGCACCTCCCCCAACGGATGAGTCATTTAGGTGAAAACTGCTTGAAACCACGGGGTTGTATTCAGTGTTATTCTTGTGGTACCCCACCCAGCCCCTCAATAACCAACATTGCATGACACGTTGAAGACCAATTTTATCGGGTATTACGTCACGGTTGTCTGCCAGCCACATTCCGACCTATAGGGCCAAGATATACCTATAGGGCAGGTGAACGTGACGTCCACCATATACCTATAGGGCAGGTGAACGTGACGTCTAAGATATACCTATAGGGTAGGTGAACGTGACGTCTAAGATATACCTATAGGGCAGGTGGACGTGACGTCTAAGATATACCTATAGGGCAGGTGAACGTGACGTCTAAGATATACCTATAGGGCAGGTGAACGTGACGTCTAAGATATACCTATAGGGCAGGTGAACGTGACGTCTAAGATATACCTATAGGGCAGGTGAACGTGACGTCCACCATATACCTATAGGGCAGGTGAACGTGACGTCTAAGATATACCTATAGGGTAGGTGAACGTGACGTCTAAGATATACCTATAGGGCAGGTGGACGTGACGTCTAAGATATACCTATAGGGCAGGTGAACGTGACGTCTAAGATATACCTATAGGGCAGGTGAACGTGACGTCTACCATATACCTATAGGGCAGGTGAACGTGACGTCTAAGATATACCTATAGGGCAGGTGAACGTGACGTCCACCATATACCTATAGGGCAGGTGAACGTGACGTCTAAGATATACCTATAGGGCAGGTGAACGTGACGTCCACCATATACCTATAGGGCAGGTGAACGTGACGTCCACCATATACCTATAGGGCAGGTGAACGTGACGTCTAAGATATACCTATACGGCAGGTGAACGTGACGTCTAAGATATACCTATAGGGCAGGTGAACGTGACGTCTAAGATATACCTATAGGGCAGGTGAACGTGACGTCTAAGATATACCTATAGGGCAGGTGAACGTGACGTCTAAGATATACCTATAGGGCAGGTGAACGTGACGTCTAAGATATACCTATAGGGCAGGTGAACGTGACGTCTAAGATATACCTATAGGGCAGGTGAACGTGACGTCTAAGATACACCTATAGGGCAGGTGAACGTGACGTCCACCATATACCTATAGGGCAGGTGAACGTGACGTCTAAGATATACCTATACGGCAGGTGAACGTGACGTCTAAGATATACCTATAGGGCAGGTGAACGTGACGTCTAAGATATACCTATATTGCAGGTGAACGTGAGGTCTAATATAGACCTATAGGGCAGGTGGACGTGAGGTCTAATATAGACCTATAGGGCAGGTGGACGTGACGTCTAAGATATACCTATAGGGCAGGTGAACGTGACGTCTAAGATATACCTATAGAGGGCCCCTGATGGGGGGTAGCCATGTCGCGTGTCGATTTTAAGAAAAAGGTCCATGTCGCGTGTCGATTTTAAGAAAAGGTCCATGTCGCGTGTCGATTTTAAGAAAAGGTCCATGTCGCGTGTCGATTTTAAGAAAAGTCCAATGTCGCGTGTCGCTAAATCTTATGTCGCATGTCGATTCTAAGACAACCCCAATGTCGCGTTGTCGATTTTAAAAATCGCCGTGTCGCCGTGTCGAAAAAGCCCGTATGGGGCCCTCTATAGGGCAGGTGAACGTGACGTCTAAGATATACCTATAGGGCAGGTGAACGTCATGTCCAAGGAACGCGTGTATTCCTCTATAGAGAGCGTCCAAAAGTCCAAAAAGCGCAAGTATACCGTAAAAAAAGTCTTACTTGAGATAGCATTGGCAGGTGCGCATTTTCATGTCAAATAAATAGGCATCGACACTTGTTTTTTGATTAAAAACGCATAGATAGATGATAAATCATAGATAAGACGATGAATCATACATAGGAGAGCAATGTATAGTCCCCGGGCCTCCCTCCCTCACTCCCCCGGGCCTCCCTCCCTCACTCCCCCGTGCCTCCCTCCCTCCCCCGGGCCTCCTTCCCCCGGGCCTCCCTCCCACGGGCCTCCCTACCTCCCCCGGGCCTCCTTCGCCCAGGCCTCCCTCCCTCCCTCCCCCGGGCCTCCCTCCCCCGGGCCTCCCTCCCCCGGGCCTCCTTCCCCCGGGCCTCCTTCCCCCGGGCCTCCCTGCCCCGGGCCTCCTTCCCCCGGGCCTCCTTCCCCCTGGCCTCCTTTCCCCGGGCCTCCCTCCCCCGGGCCTCCTTCTCCCGGGCCTCCCTCCCCCGGGCCTCCCCCCCCCCCCCTCCCTCGGGCCTCCGTCCCTCTCCCGGGCCTCACTCCCTTCCCCGGGCCTCCCTCCCTTCCCCGGGCCTCCGTCCCCAAGCCGCGCTCCCTCCCTGGCCTCCATCCGTCCCCCGAGCCGCCCTCCCTCCCTGCATGGCCTCCCTCCTTCCCCCGAGCCGCCCTCCCTTCCTGGCCTCCCTCCCTCTCCCGCCCCCCTCCATCCCTGGCCTCCTTCCTCTATGAAGTATGAACTGACAGATGGGCTGCAAAGGAGAAACACACACCCCGCGGATAGACAGAAGGACGGACAAATACAGTACAGGAGTTCTGTTTAAGGCTGGCGTCCAATTTCAGACCGACGCCTTTTGCGAGGGAGAATTTTTTTTTGTCCATTCATAATTGGCCCAGAGCTACTGTTGGCTGGTCGCTGGGCTTTCGGCGGGGGCGGTGGGGGGGGGCGGTGGAGGGCGGGGAGGGTGGGTCATGGGGAGGGTGGGGTGAGAGGGAGGAGGATACAGGCCCAAATGGAGAAGCCCCCAGCTATCCCCCCCCCCACCTCTCTGCACCCTGTTTCGTACACCCATTTCCGATCCTAACGGACACTCACCCACTTCCCTACCAACCACACCCCACGCCCACCCCCCCCACCACCCCCCACTCCATCTACAATGATCCCTAACCTTCGTTTAACCAAACGGGATCAGGGGGAGCTAGTGTAAATGAGAGATGAGAGTGTGTTTGGGGGAGGGCATTCGCATCTCTAGGCATGCGAAGACCTACAGTAGGAAGGGAGGGGAGACGGATGGGGTAAATAGGGTGAGGGGGTGCAGTTATTGCAAGGGGGCATGGGGTCGGGGGCGTGTGTTTCAATTGTGGGCATACTTTGTGTGAGGACACACCCTAGATTACTTGCCCTACCCCTTCCTCTACCCACCCCCCCACTCCTCTCCGGCTCTTCCAGCACCCCCCCCCCCCATGTCACCCCCCACCGCCCGTCCCCCTTTGGCGACGTCACCCCCCACCGCCCTTGTGAAGCCTGGCTGGGGTATCACACTCAACCCTCTCAGTCGCTTCCCCTGCCTAATCCACCCGCTGCTATTTAGTCCTAGTTTCGTAATGCCCCCGCATTCTAATCTGTAACACCCCCGGGCCACCCCCGGGCCACCTCGCCCGTCTCGCCTTGCTAAGCGCCTAAATTCCACAGACTAACACAATGAATTTTCCAATCCCCTCCCACCAAGCCGCCTAGTACCTCCTCCCCTGCCTCCACCCACACCGTATAATCACCAGCCCCCCCCCCCCCCATCCTTCCCCCCGCTCCTCTCACTACCCTCGTATTAGGAAGCCAGGAATCAGCACCTCCACCCCCACCCCCACCCCCGGCTGAGGGTCAGTCCATCACCGTGATTGGTAATAGCACCCCGTCGTTCCCCCCCCCCCTTACCCCTTCCCCGACGCCTCCTGTCCCCCCCCAATTCCCTCCTCCCCCGCGGCTACTGCCGCCGCTACCACCCTTGTAATCTTAGCCCTTCAAGCTCCACCGCCCCCCCCCCTCCCCCCGCTCACCCCCGGGGGGTCTGGGCCCGCTGCCTACTGCCCACGCTGGCGTGAACTGTAATTGGCAACAAGGGACAAGATGTGCAGAGTTAGACCAGCCCGTCAATGTGGGGGGGGGGGGGGGGGGGGGGAGAGAAAGGAGGAGAATTAAGGGAAGAGAACTGCGGCAGAGAACTTGGACAGACAGAAGGAGGCAGAGATAGAGAGAATAAGATAGAGGGAGGCGGAGAAAAGAAAGAAAACAAGACCGGGCGGAGGGCGGGAGGGATAGGGTGAGAGAGTGCAGAGATCGACGGACTGACAGAGACAGAGCGACACAAGGGGGCATGTCGCTCGCGTCAGTCGCCACCACGTGCAGTGGTCTGTGTCATTTGCTACGCCGACAGTGGCCAGTTCGCCCACCCCTCCAAATCACCCCACCCACCGCATCCCCTCCAACAACATCAAGCCCAGCAGTAATACGCTGGAGGAGGCGGGGTAGGTGGCTGGGTGGGGGGAGGGGGGTGAGCTGCGGGGGGTGGGGTAGAGATGGGGGGGAGGGGTGGCTAGCCGTTGTCTCGCCGGTGCAAGCCACGATGTCTCGCGTCGACGGCAGTCGTGACAACCCGACAAAAGACAGAAGGTGGCTGACAGTATCAGTGTCACCTCCCAATCGTATCGGCATCAGCGTCTGGTCGATGAGGGAGAGTCGGCGTCAGCGTCTGGTCGGTGAGGGAGAGTCGGCGTCAGCGCCGGGTCGGTGAGGAAGAGTCGGCGTCAGCGTTGGGTCGGTGAGGGAGAGTCGGCGTCAGCGCCGGGTCGGTGAGGGACAGTCGGCGTCAGCGCCGGGTCGGTGAGGGAGAGTCGGCGTCAGCGCCGGGTCGGTGAGGGACAGTCGGCGTCAGCGCCGGGTCGGTGAGGGAGAGTCGGCGTCAGCGCCGGGTCGGTGAGGGAGTCACTGCATGTGACCGGGGCGTGTTGTGACGTTATGCAACGCCAGTCCTGCAGCACGTGCGTGACACCGGACGCTCCCTGTTGTACATCGACCCACATAATACGCACCAATATTTGTACAAGCTCTTCGCATAAAAAGACAAAACAGACGGAGAGTTTCGAGACTTCTCAGAGTCTACCCCTATGAGGGTTTGGCCCATATATATACATATGTGGTAACCTGTGGTGTCTGACTAGACATACACATACATGCACCATATATATATATATATATATATGTATATATATATATGTGCGCAGAGATCCCGCTCGCCAACCCCGCTTCGCGACTGAACGACGACAAAACAGCGACCATATGAGACGCAGCGTCTCGGTCCAGTGACGTCTCCACGCACGAAAACCGCCCCTGACCCCGCCCGCCCTCCGTCCCCTCCCACCCCCTATCTGCTGCACTCCGGCCACGGCTCCGTCGTGCCTACGCCCCCCCCTCCCCCTCCTCCGGGTCCCCTGCCTCTCCTCGACGGCGCCGTTGTGGGTACACAAGGTGGGGGTGGGTGCTCGGCGGGCAGGCAGCCAGCGGTACGGGACCAGCCCGTGACGGCGGCGGCGGCAGCGACAGCGGTGGTGGGTGGAACGCACAGTCACGGTTCGCCCTGTGGTGGTATCACGCCAAGCGCAGTGGCCACAAGGGGCCCAACCCATTCTCCTTGAGGGATATACTCAGCTCAAGCTATATTGACGCGCTGCCATTGTGTCAGGTAGTCGTCGTTAGTCAATCGCTGTTCGACAAAACCACGAACGGAGATCTCAGCTGAGAACGGCGCATTGTGGACTGGACGTCGCCCGGTGTTTTCCTTCGCACCACTCACGAGCCCCACACAGCAGCCTTCACATCGCTCGCCATATTACCGCGATCTCTATACCGGTGTCGGCGCAGTGCCTCCAACCACCGACAAGCGCCGACGCACTCTCGTAAAACACTTGCCGCGCAGCCGTGCAAACGACTCCCGTGGTGGTTACTACTACTACCTGTGCCTGTAAACAACAGTCCCACCCGTCCCACCTCCTTCCCGCCATACCGTGCCGGGACCCACCAGACCAGTGTGTCACTGTGCGCTGTACGGAGCACAGAAGACGTGCTCTGAGTAAGTTGATGCGGTCAGTTGTTGCCACCGTCACCGCCAGACAGCACATATAACACTCTCGCAGATTGGTTGGTTGGTTCTCCCGTCATCTGCAGGAGGAGGCCACGCACGGACCAACCCGGACGGTACGTCGGATATCAGCACCGAGACTCTGTTACTTAGGCTATACATAAGCTATATATACGGTGACCGTGGTGGCGACTGGCCCAGGCTTTTGCGGCATAACGAAAACCCCTTTTGACCTGTCTGACCCCGGGTCACTGCTAGCTGCCAGCCCCATCGACTGGCTTTTCACAGGCCGCGCCGAGTGTCATGTAAACCGTGTAATGTACCCTGGCTTTCTATTAGAGCCACAAGCGTTGGACCCAAGAGACCCGGCCGCCACCCTTACCCTGGCTTTGGACCCCAGAGACCCGGCCGCCACCCTTACCCTGGCTTTGGACCCCAGAGACCCGGCCGCCACCCTTACCCTGGCTTTGGAGTCCAGAGACCCGGCCGCCACCCTTACCCTGGCTTTGGACGCCAGAGACCCGGCCGCCACCCTTACCCTGGCATTCTCTGGAATACAAGCCGCCTTTTGAGGAGATATGTGAAATGTGAGAGACCGTTCTGAATTCAATATACGTATGTGGTTTTGTCGCTGGCTATAACTGGCCGACTGCGTGTCTCTCGCTTGGTATAATAGACTAGACACGCCTTCGCTGCTTGGATATAGGATAACCCAATGTTTGTTGCAAGAGGCCCAGCAATGGAATATTGAATGACCTATAATTAGGCGGAAGCTGTAGTTGCGCCGCTGGACTGTGTCTGTTCGGGTATGTACTTGTATATGTATTTCTATGTGTGTGTGTGTGTGTTGGTGAGGAGGGGGGGGGGGGGGGGGGTAGGCGTAACCTCATACACCAAGGGGGGAGTGTCGCATTCCACCAAGCCGAGAGCCGTGTTTGTGGTTGACTATCCAAAGAACGTTGTGGATATCCGTATTCCTTGAAGCTTGGTTTATATTTGCGTCTCGACCTGTAACGACCTGTAGTCTTTAGGCGACTTCGGTCCTTGTCTATATTCAGTAGTCGTGTGGTTTAATACAGCGGCGAATGAGCAGAACACAACCCTCTAAACAAGATGTATTTACGTCTTTTAGTAATGACAATGGTTGAAACGGGTCCACGATCACATACGCCACTGAGTAGCATCGGGCCACTGCGGTAAGCGTGTCACGTGCTTGGGAGACCCATAGATCTCCGATCTCAATGACACTCCGTCAAATCTCGCTGGCGGCCTCCGCCCAACTGCAGGCTACGCTCTGCCACTTTACACTAATAAGAAAGTGCGAGCGGGACGCTAAAGTGTAACACCTTCGGACCACCCCCCCCCCCCTCTGCCCTCCCCTTCCGGCCCTTAAAAGCTGCCTCTCAGTATAATGTGTTATCCTCAGCGCAATGACAGGACAGAAGCCGTCGTACCTGGCTGGGATGGGTCAGGCTACACTCCCCCCACCTCTCCCCTCACCTCCCCAGCCACAGCCGCTGGACGGGGAAGAAGAGACTTGTCAATACTTGAGTCACCGATCCAAATATGCGTGTAGTCTACGTCTTGGGGGATGCGTCACATTCCTGAAGGGGCGGCGTGGTGGCAGGGGCCGACATAGGTGGTGTCAGTCAGCACTGCATTGTATGTGCATCTGTGGGTGAGCAATACTTAAGAGTTTGTGGCTTGTGTCTAACTGCGGCGTACAGGAAGTTTGCGGGTGACCAATACACTGTCACCGGGGTTGATACTTAGGGTAGGTACACCACCCAACGGTGACGTACAAGCCTAAGCCTTTTCACTTATCACAACCTGACTTTGACATCGAACCCCAAACGGTGGTGGTTTGGATAAATAAAAATGATCGTGTCCATGGAAGCTATTGAGAACCTGATATGGTGAAAAAAATCTTTGCTATGGGATAAAAATACATCTATCTTTACTATTGAAGTTTTTATATCAAAGCGGATTGCGACAGCTGAGGTATGCATGATGTAGGCCTATGTTGTCTGTGGTTCTGTAGCCGAGGTATACATGATGTAGGCCTATGTCGTCTGTGTTCTGTAGCTGAGATATCCATGATGTAGGCCTATGTTATCTGTATTCTGTAGCTGAGGTATCCATGATGTAGGCCTATGTTGTCTGTGTTCTGTAGCTGAGGTATCCATGATGTAGGCCTATGTTGTCTGTGTTCTGTAGCTGAGGTATCCATGATGTAGGCCTATGTTATCTGTGTTCTGTAGCTGAGGTATCGATGATGTAGGCCTATGTTGTCTGTGTTCTGTAGCTGAGGTATCCATGATGTAGGCCTAGGTTGTCTGTGTTCTGTAGCTGAGGTATCCATGATGTAGGCCTATGTTGTCTGTGTTCTGTAGCTGAGGTATCCATGATGTAGGCCCATGTTGTCTGTGTTCTGTAGCTGAGGTATCCATGATGTAGGCCTATGTTATCTGTGTTCTGTAGCTGAGGTATCCATGATGTAGGCCTATGTTGTCTGTGTTCTGTAGCTGAGGTATCCATGATGTAGGCCTATGTTGTCTGTGTTCTGTAGCTGAGGTATCCATGATGTAGGCCTATGTTGTCTGTGTTCTGTAGCTGAGGTATCCATGATGTAGGTCTATGTTGTCTGTGTTCTGTAGCTGAGGTATCCATGATGTAGGCCTATGTTGTCTGTGTTCTGTAGCTGAGGTATCCATGATGTAGGCCCATGTTGTCTGTGTTCTGTAGCTGAGGTATCCATGATGTAGGCCTATGTTATCTGTGTTCTGTAGCTGAGGTATCCATGATGTAGGCCTATGTTATCTGTGTTCTGTAGCTGAGGTATACATGATGTAGGCCTATGTTGTCTGTGTTCTGTAGCTGAGGTATACATGATGTAGGCCTATGTTGTCTGTGTTCTGTAGCTGAGGTATCCATGATGTAAGCCTATGTTGTCTGTGTTCTGTAGCTGAGGTATACATGATGTAGGCCTATGTTATCTGTGTTCTGTAGCTGAGGTATCCATGCCGTTTTCTGTAGACATCTATAGAATGCCGTCTTCTTGGCTTTGACCCTCCCATCTCCTCCCCTCACGGTCTCCCATACCCCATCTTGTTCATCCTGGAAAGCTGACCCTACAAACCGGAAGTCACGTGGTCCTTGCTGGAATACATGCCGAGTTGGCGTTCGACTGACTATAACAGTGAGCAAATTAGGGGCAACAATTAGCCCCTTCATTTGCACCCCTAATTGGTCCATCAACCCTTCCTTCGACCCCCCTCCCCCTCCATGTATGTGTGTGATAGTATTGCTATTATCTATTATTTATCTGCCTCGCTGTAAATAAGCAGTTCGCATTGACGGTTATTTACAGTGAGGTCGTCGAATTAAGTGCTGCAACCAGTGTAACTATAATAGTGATGGAGGATAGAAGGAGGTGCCGGGGGTCGGGTGGGGTGGGGGCAGGGGGGTGGCGATTGGGTAGATTGTAGGGGTGGTGTGGTGTGGATGATGGTGCTGGAAAATGACACCGTCACCCAGACTTCATCGCCACTCCGCCACGTTGCAGATACAGGGTCTGTAACCACAACTCGTGCATATTTGATGCCGGCTTCCTGCCTTTTCGTCCCCGCCCTGACGTTCCCTGGTCCATTCGTACCAGACACGCTTATTGCCTGACGGGCGCAATTACCGGTCTGCCCCCGTCAATCGGGGCCATGTCATGTTTGACCAAGGGGCCTCAAGAGTAGGAGGGAGGGTGGTGGGGTGGGGGGGGGGGAGGGGGGCGGCCATATGGGATCGCTTCGATTCAAAAACGCAAGAGTCATAGACGAGCAAAAAATTGAAAAAAACCCTGATATCAGCATTTCTGTGAATTATCGTTGCGGCCGCAGCGGCATGCAGCATTGGTATATATAGCGGCCATCGGCGTGCGGCGGAGAGACCGCTACAGCGCTCTTCAAAGGAGGAAGCTTCTAACCACGACGTCGCATCCGGTGAGCCGGCTTTTTGGGTTCTGTTTCTTCAATGTAAACATCGCTCTTGATAGTGTTGCTTTTTTGTGTTGAGAAGTGGCCGCGAAATGTCTTGAGGGTTGTAGGCTCAGGGCAAAATAGCTTGGTGAGTGAGGTACGGGATGGGGGTGGCGGGTTGGTGGGTGTAGTAAAGAGGGGTTGGGGTGGTAACGAGGGGTTGGGTGGTAAAGAGGGATGGGGGGAGGGAGGTGGGGCCACAAGAGGGGGGGTGTGTGAGCTGGTAAAGAGAGGCGGGGAAGGAGGGGGGGGGGGTGCCGTCTTATTGGGCAAAAAACCATGAAGGAGGCACCCCAGACCCAATGGATGCGGTTTGACTGTATGTGAGTGAATGGTACCCGCTGTCACAGGGAAGGGTGTGTATACGCCAACCGTACAGAGCCTCCGTCACTTCTATAGCGAAGGTGTAACAATGTAACACTTCGACAAAACTCTCTTTTGTAAAACGCACTTTTCCGCTTCGGCAGAATAACCACTTTGGGGTCCGATACACGCAACGCGAACGCTGCAACATAAATAAGAGTGGCAAAGGTACCGTATGAGCACACACACTTAATGCGAAAGTAAGCCTTCCAGAAAACCGATCGACTAAAGAGTCATGGGAGGGGAACCGTTCAACTAATGAGTTGTTCAATGGAAACCATTCAATGCGTAGTTGCATGGCACAGCGGGGGTTCGAACCTCGCCCCGTCCTAGCAACCCTTTGATGGATCCTTACTACTGTCTGTACAGGGAGGGGTCAAATATTGGGGCAGGGGATTTTAACGTTGCTTTGAGACCACACCCTTGATGACGTCATCAGGTTTAGACTTTGTGACGTCACATGTGTTACGCATTCATTTACTTTCTCGTTCAATTCAATTAGAAGCTTTGAATGGCGGAAGCTGACGCTACATTTCCTGCCCCCCCCCCACCCCTCTATACACCGTCCGCCGTCCCCCCTCCCTCTATACCCCGTCCCCCTTCCACCCACCCCTGTGCACTCAACTTCCTTCTTTTTGGACTTCCTGTCTTCCTGTTTGTGATGGCGACGGCGTCAAAGCCTTAAATATATATAACCTTCGCCGACCCAAGAGTTTCTTTGGGTCGACTTAGCCCATGTGCACACTTTGCTTACCCACCAAAAAAGGATTATCCGTTGGAGCGTCTTCCATACAACCTATATACAGGCAACACAGGTATGCTATCAAACAGCAATTCATGGCGATATTTAGCGTGTAAATTAGCCTTTATACTTAGGCGTTGCCCTCTTTGACAACGTCCACTTATGGTAATGACAGCTGTCCGCGTCAGCATTGAGTGCGCGGAATGTATGGTGAGCCGTTCGAAAATTAATCCTTATGTCTTGACGCTTGAAATTCAAATATTGCTGTTCAGGAATTTAATTTTCATTAAAAACTAGAGAATACACATGGGGAATATAAGCCATCAAACTCATGGGAAACCACGTTTTATGCGTTCCCTGGAGCTGTGCTAGCCTTGGTGCGGCTAAAAAGTAATAAAATAAAGCTAATTAGGCTATTTAATTCGCTTAGTGAAACATTTGAGCCCATTATCAATTTGAGGAAGGGGCCACCGCCTGGTTAATGGGCCTATAGCTGTTGGTGCTGGTCGTCTGTAACGAGAGGACAGGATGCGGGTTCAGTGATTTGAATGAATGGGCCACGTTGTACACCAGGCGAGCTGGATATAATTATAGTCCCGCCTTTATCGCTTTGCTTTACTTTGCCGTTATGAAGGTTGTCGGCACGTTGCCAATGTGTTGTTGATGGGCCATCAACGCTACGTCCCTAGTACTGGATCACCAGCGTGATGGGGAATAATGGAGTGGAACTGATCTCCGGGGACAGGCTCGGCGTTGGTGAATGAACACTGAATGCGAAACCGTTACTGCTGCCAGATGATGGCTGCCCGTTGTTTATAACTCACTGCTTCATCAGCGCCATGGCACCGGGTAAGGACCCGGTCAGGGTGGGGGTTACAGCGATAAGCAGGGTGTTAAAGTTACAACGACTCTTGTCAAAGGTATGGCGATTATGGTGTTAACATTACGGTGTTAACATTACGGTGTTAACATTACGGTGTTGACATTACGGTGTTGACATTACGGTGTTAACATTACGGTGATTCCCATGTTAAAGTGACGGCGACTATGGTGTCAGAGTTACGACGGCTATGGTTTTAGGAATACGACGGCTATGGTGTCGAAGTTACGACGGCTATGGAATTAGGATTACGACGGCTATGGTTTTAGGAGTACGACGGCTATGGTTTTAGGAATACGACGGCTATGGTGTCGAAGTTACGACGGCTATGGTTTTAGGAGTACGACGGCTATGGTTTTAGGATTACAACGGCTACGGTTATAGCATTTCTAAGATTATGGCGCCAGAGTTACGACGGCTATGGTTTTAGGATTACGACGCTTATGGTGTCACAGTTACGACGTATGTGCCTTCCACTCGGGCCGTAAGAACACGTCAGCGCAGCTTCATCCTTATACAGTATGGGATGGATGTGCGTGGCGGGTTAGGGACCCCGAGGAATAACAGCAGGGGGCGACTGGGCGCTGAATCAGGACGTGGCGGGGGGTTGGGGGGGCTCGGGGGTGGATGTGAGGTGGGGAGGTGGGGGTGGGGGTGGCAGAAGGATAAGGAAGAAAAGGGACGCCGGACGAGCGTCCACGGACAGATAGTGAAGGTAATGGGCAGCCATTAGCCTGCACTAGCACTCTGTATAGGACGGGTGGAGACAGCGGGACTAATCAAATCACACCCAATTCGTCAGTGATGTATCCGCAAGGTGCATGTGGCCTGTGCGGTTGTCATGCCAACGGGGGAGGTGAGGTATTGGCCCTTTATGATCTGGAGCTGATGCGACTGTTTGGTCATATCTTATGCGCATGTGGATGGGGTGGATACACGGGGAGAGAGCGGAGGCGGAGACGTAGCCGTGGCAGGGGAGGATGAGAGAGCAGAGAGAGTAGGCACCCCCCCCCCCCGGTCACCCACCGACAGTGGCGCTGTATTACTGCACCTCGTTAAAGCAGCATTGATTCCAGCAATTACTACTCATTGGTCCCATCCCCCCAGAATGCTGCGACTGGGGACCGATGGCGTATTATCTTTGTTGGCACGACTACAAAAAATTAGAAGCGAGTTACCATCTTCCATGTTCACATGCATTTCCGGGGTTTGAGAATTCCTGCCTTGGGGGCGGCATTAATATCCCTGTACTTCTTCATAGAGGGTTGTGGCTTGTTCCCGCAGACAATTTCCACATACATCTTGACCTTTCCATTGAATCCACATGAGCTGACATGTTAAACCCTCCTCCCCAATTACCAACCATGTACGCCCGCTTTGGTTTCCAGCCCTATATTCATAGCAGTAAAAAAACACCCCAGTTATTGTTACAGCTAAAAGGCTCCACTTTGTCCAATAATATATTGCCTTTGCAATGCCCTCTTCAGTTGTCTCGCCATACTACTGGCATTGTTCTTCCTTACGATGACCCTGTTCAAAGAACCGATGGCCAACCAACCGATTCACCACTTGCTTCTCTCTGTAGGCACTTTGTCTTTTCACCAATGAGCCCCCTCCCCTGCCCCCCCCCCCCCCTTCCTCACCCTCATATCGTCTACTTTGAAGTCCTGGTGTCTTGTGTAGTTTATGTAGACAGATACGCCTAAACGGGGAGACTATGTCGCCCAGAAAAAAGTGGATTTTGCCTTTTACCTCAGTAGTGCGTATTGGTTGGGTAATAGCGCTTCTACCTCTACCAAAGTGCGTGTAAAACGATAAAGGATCCGCCACTCAAGGGGCTTAGTTATTGGGTTCAGCGGTAACGGATCACTCATTATGTCGAGACACTCCGGCAAGCCAGTCGCCGTGGGTCAGTGGTTGAGTGGTCCAATGTAATGGCGCTTGACACGGGTCGTCTCGGCTCACGTGGAGAATATATGCATATTGGAAGATATGTCAACCCCCCACCAACCGATGGCTAACCCCAACATACTTTTTGACAAGGGCTAACCTACTAAATCAATAACCGTTATGTCCCAGTCGCACATCTCCTGGTTTTGTAGTGCGTTACACCAACGAAAACCAATTTTCAAGCCATATCCCTGGGCTTTGATTTCCTCTAGATGTAGTATATGGATGTGTACTAAATGAACAGGCCATCGACTCTGCTGAATATCGATTCGCTTCAGTGGATTTTGCGACATTGCAATGTGAAGTGTTTATCTATGCGTCGCGAGATGTGTCATTCACAGCCTGGTACGTGCCTCTTTACGGCCCATACGGTCGTTACAATGACACGAACCCACGACTTCCGCTCACCATGCAGAATATTAAATGTTACATACCCAAGGTAGCGGGAATGTAGAACTGTGGTTGTGGTGCGAAGTTACATAACTTGTCAGAGTGGAAGCAAATGTCCTCATGCTAACATCAGCATTAAACTTCATGGCTCTATATAGTGTTACGTAGCTGAGCAAGCATGCTACAATGACGAGGCAGTATATAGCGGTATGTGTAATTAAGGGCGTGCACGCTTCGACAAGTATGTCGCAGTAGCTTGAACAACCCAAGAACGCATTCCCAAGCGATGATGGGCCTGAATTTTGTAGTGTCTGGTAAGTCGGGTCTTCGGTGTGAGTGTGGGTGGAGTGGCCGTTAGGGCGCACCTGGTCTGACAACTGGGGTTTATATTATATTGAGGGAGGGGAGTGGGGGGGGGGTGATCGGGGTGGGAGGGATATAGACCTCACGCTCAACATAAATCGTGTACCAGCCTACGACAAGGGGTATATGTCGGGAGACAGAGACGGACATGGTTGAAGGACCCCTTGGTAGACGGCTTGGCCTAGAGGAAATCAGTCTTGGCAAAACTTAGTAAACGGCCTATGTTATTATGGATGTCATTCACTGGTTTTCTCTATGCCCCGCTTTGGCAATTATGTACACAAAAGCGGCATAAAATACCAACATTTCACTTCATTTCTGTTTTTTTTTTATGTAAAGCAAAGAAAGTTATCAGATGTCCATTTGTAATAGCAGTCTTAACGATATTCGAGTGTGACAACGAATGCGTTGACAGTGTATTCGATTCATTGCCGTATGGAGCTTGTGGTGAATATTAGTCAACGTACACGGACACGAAAGGTCTTCCATTGAATGCGTCTCATAGCGATGGACATCAATAGATACCAACTTCAGTTAAAGGAAACTGCAAGGAATATCCTTTAATGTTGCCCTGATGTACTGCGGGGCATGCTGGTACCTGCGGTGGCAGGCAGGCCAGTCAGACTCCAGCCAGTCTTAACCAGACGGACACAGGACGCGAACCTGAGAACCAAATGACCATTGAGGTCTACGTAAATATTGGCCTTCCTCCTTCACCGGCGGCATATTTTGCTTGCTATTTACCCGAGTATTCGACCATGCATGTTACCTGTGGTCAAAGATCCAGGGGATGCATTGTCTGCTGCCATGTATTCTATTTTTACCCCAATTGCCATCTTATATATGACTGCTCATCCACGCCCCCTCCCCCTCTCCCTTCTCCCTTCTCCCCTCTCCCCTCTCCCCTCCCCCTTTAACCTCTTACAAACCCACCCCGGTCACGCAAGGTGTTCCTGTAGTGTGAAGTGTGATGTGGGGTCACTCAGTATTGTGGTCGGCTAGTTGCAGAGGGCTTTCGTTTAAGACTTTCTTAGTTACTCTCCAAGCAGGCTGACTAGATGTCTCTGCTTGGAGAGGGGGTGGCCCCTGTGTGTTTGGTGTAACAGAGGACCTGTTTGCCGAGAGGGTCACCCCGCCATTGACGAGTTCAGGCGGCCATCCGAAGCGACTGCAAATCAATTTGTGATAAAAAAAACATGCCTCTGGATAAATAAGGAGGGGAAGTTCTCACCGGGGACCCGTCGCGAATTAACTGACCGGCCATTGACTGGGTCAGGCTTTGTAAACACTTGATAACCCCATGGATCGACCCGCTGTCTGGGAGGCGAGGGAACGGACACGGCCTCCCTCGGACTGGTGCCTGAGAACGCGGGCAGGGGTTGGCAGATGGGATGGATGGTGGTGCTCAGGGGGGAAACATGATGGCAGACGTTGGGGGGGAGGGGGGGGGATAGTTAGATTAGATGGCAGCGGATGGAGGTGGGTGGGAAGGGGGGTGGGGTGGTTGTGGAGACACTTGTCCTTTCCCAGTGGCCCTCACTGACCGATGTCCATTTCTCAAAGTGGTTAAGCACTAGGGGTCGAGATTGGTCAACGCACTACCCCCCCCCCCCCACCCCGTCGTCTTCCTAACTCCTTCACCCTCCCCTCTCCCCTCGTTCTCGCCCCTTCTCATCTCGTACCTCCACCCCCTTCCTCTCCCCCATCCCACCCCCATGTCGGTGATCTGCAGTCGCATCCAATCGAATTTGGCCGATTAATTCGCTTATCGCAGTGATGGAGGAAATTCTCGAGAGTCCGAAACACAGGATGCGGGTATAAGGGGGGGGGGGGGGGAATGCGTGGTTGTGGGGAAGGGGGGGAGGGAAGAATATTTCCAGATGCTCGGTTCTGATTGGCTACTTTGAGCTTCCGTCGCTCTACCCCAGGGGAGTAGAGAAACGCACCCTGTCACACCAATAGCATTATTTAATTGTGCCTCCACACCCCACACCCCGCCGCCCCATGCCTCACCCACCCCATACGCTGGTATTGTCATTCCTATGGATCGCTCAGATCAATATCGCGTATCTGTATTCCCAGTGGTCGTAAACATTTGTCTATCTTATTGAATGCGG
>CAXHSH010000226.1:0-14645 GCA_964019135.1 Arenicola marina
CCCGAGATGATGTCCTGATGATAATCAAACCGGCCCGGGGTGCCTCAGCATTGGTCCGTCGTCTGCCCCCCCCCCCCTCCAACCTCCAACCCGCGTCCCTGACGCCCCCCCCCCCTTCTCCAGCGCCCCGCCTCCCCCCGCTGCTCTGCCCCCCCCCACCCACAGCGCCCCTCCCCCCCCCTCCTGTCCCGCCCGGCCAGCTCCTCCTCCACCCCCTCAGCCCCCCCCTCCCCCCGACAGGAGACACGCCAACCCGTGTGAGGGAAGCGCCATGAGGATATTAAAGACGGATTGGAGTTGATTAAGGCAATACCCTTGACGGCATAACAGAAGTTTAAGAGTTCGTTGAGTCTCATCAGCGGGCAGATAGCGCGTTCGTTTGATGAGTGCAAAGCCATCAGTGGGATAACAGTAATGGTGTTGTTTCCCTTGGCAATGGCCCAATAAATACATCTAGACTGACAGCTATCCATCTCGCCACAGCACAGGCTTTGCGGAAAACACTTCTTCCATCAGGGTTGGCTGAGGTATCTGCCTGTAATGACCACACTAGGCAGCAGTCAGCAGTCCGCTGGCGTACGACCGTCTTCATGAGCCTCGGGACTTACTATTAATTAACCGCAGGAAAAACACAATACAGACAAAAAGTTGCCACGATGTCAATGGCGCCGCTATATACGTCAACATTAAGTGCCTACTGGCATCAAGCCTAGACCGCCTGACACACCTCACCAAGCTGGCATAGCACACTATATATATGCCGCCCTCGTCTGACACAGCATACCACCCTCGCCTGGCACACCATACCACCCTCGCCTTGCACACCATACCACCCTCGCCTGACACAGCATACCACCCTCGCCTTGCACACTATACCGCCCTCACCTGACACAGTATACCACCCTCGCCTGGCACACTATACCGCCCTCGCCTGGCACACCATACCACCCTCGCCTGGCACACTATACCACCCTCGCCTGGCACACTATGCCACCCTCACCTGGCACACCATACCACCCTCGCCTGGCACACTATACCACCCTCGCCTGGCTCACTATACCACTCTCGCCGGACACATTACACCACCCTCGCCTGGCAAACTATGCCACCCTCACCTGGCACACCATACCGCCCTCGCCTGGCACACTATGCCACCCTCACCTGGCACACCATACCACCCTCGCCTGGCACACCATACCGCCCTCGCCTGGCAAACTGTACCACCCTCGCCTGGCACACTATACCACCCTCGCCAGGCACACTATACCACCCTCGCCTGGCACAGTATATCACCCTCGCCGGGCACACTATACCACCCTAGGCTGACACACTATACCACCCTCGCCTGGCACACCATACCACCCTCGCCTGACACACTATACCACACTCACCTGCCATAGTATACCACCCTCGCCTGGCACACTATACCTACCTCGCCTGGCACACCATAACACCCTCGCCTGGCACATTATTCCATACTCACCTGGCACACTATATAACCCTCGCCTCACAAACTATACCACCCTCGCCTGGCACACTATACCACCCTCGCCTGGCACACCATACCACCCTCGCCTGGCACACTGTACCACCCTCGCCTGACACACTATACCACCCTCACCTGTCACACTATACCACCCTCACCTGGCACACTATACCACCCTCGCCTGGTACATTATACCACCCTCGCTTGGTACACTATACCACCCTCGCCTGGCACACCATACCACCCTCGCCTGGCACATTGTACCACCCTCGCCTGACACACTATACCACCCTCACCTGGCACACTATACCACCCTCACCTGGCACACTATACCACCCTCGCCTGGCACACTATACCACCCTCGCCTGGCACACCATACCACCCTCGCCTGACACACTATACCACCCTCGCCAGGTACACCATACCACCCTCGCCTGGCACACTATATCAGCCTTGCCTGACACATTATACCACCCTCGCCTGGCACACTGTACCACTCTCACCTTGGCAAACTATACCACCCTCGCTTGGTACACTATACCACCCTCGCCTGGCACACCATACCACCCTCGCCTGGCACACTGTACCACCCTCGCCTGACACACTATACCACCCTCACCTGTCACACTATACCACCCTCACCTGGCACACTATACCACCCTCGCCTGGTACATTATACCACCCTGGCCTGACACACTATACCACTCTCGTCTGACACACTATACCACCCTCGCCTGGCACACTGTACAACTCTCACATGGCACACTATACCACCCGCGCCTGACACACTATACCACCCTCGCCTGGCACACCATACAACCCTCGCCTGACACACTATGCCACACTCACCTGGCACAGTATACCACCCTCGCCTGGCACACTATACCACCCGCGCCTGGCACACTATACCACCCGCGCCTGGCACACCATACCACCCTCGCCTGACACACTATACCACCCTCGCCCGGCACACTATACCATACTCACCTGGCACACTATACCACCCTCGCCTCACAAACTATACCACCCTCGCCCGGCACACTATACCATCCTGGCCTGGCACACTATACCACCCTCGCCAGGCACCCCATACCACCCTCGCCTGGCACACTTCACCACCATCACCTGGCACACTATACCACCCTCGCCTGGTACACCATACCACCCTCGCCTGGCAAACTATACCACCCTCGCCTGACACACTATACCGCTCTCGCCTGACACATTATACCACCCACGCCTGGCACACTGTACCACTCTCACCTTGGCAAACTATACCACCCTCGCCTGGCACACTATACCACCCTCGCCCGGCACACCATACCACCCTCGCCTGACACACTATACCACCTTCGCCTGACACATTATACCATCTTGGCCTGACACGCTATGCCACTCACGTCTGACACACTATACCACCCTCGCAGGGCACACTGTACAACTCTCACATGGCACACTATACCACCCTCGCCTGGCACACTATACCACCCTCGCCTGGCACACTATACCATCCTCGCCTGACACACTATGCCACTCTCACCTGTCACACTATACCACTCTCGTCTGACACACTATACCACTCTCGCCTGACACACCGTACCACACTCACCTGGCACACTGAACCACCCTTGTATGGCACATTATACCTCCCTCGCCTGGCACAATGTACCACCCTTGCCTGACACACTATACCACCCTCACCTGGCACACTATGCCACACTCACCTGGCACACTATACCCCCCTCGCCTGGCACACCATGCCACTCTCACCTGGCACACTATACCACCCTCGCCTGACAACACTATACCACCCTCGCCTGACACACTATACCACTCTCACCTGGCACACAATACCACTCTCACCTGGCACACTATACCACCCTCACCTGGCACACCATACCACCCTCACCTGGCAAACTCTACCACCCTCGCCTGACACACTATACCACTCTCACCTGGCACACTGTACCACCCTCGCCTGGCACACTATACCACCCTCGCCTGGCACACTCTACCACTCTCACCTGACACATTATAACACCCTAGCATGGCACACTATGCCACCCTCACCTGGCACACCATACCACCCTCACCTGGCACACTGTATCACCCTCGCCTGACACACTATACCACCCTCACCTCGCACACTGTACCACCCTCGCCTGGCACACTATACTACCCTCGCCTGGCACACTATGCCACTCTCACCTGGCACACAATACCACACTCGCCTGATACACTATACCACACTCACCTGTAACACTATACCACCCTCGCCTGACAACACTATACCACCCTCGCCTGACACAGTATACCACTCTCACCTGGCACACAATACCACTCTCACCTGGCACACTATACCACACTCACCTGTAACACTATACCACCCTCACCTGGCACACTGTGCCAACCCCGCCTGACACACTATACCACCCTCGCCTGTCAACACTATACCACCCTCGCCTGACACACTATACCATTCTCGCCCGGCACACTATACCACCCTCGCCTGACACACTGTACCACCCTCGCCTGACACACTATACCACCCTCAGCTGGCATATTATACCACCCTGGCCTGGCACACTATACCACCCTCGCCTGATACACTATACCACCCTCGCATGACACACTATATCACCCTCGCCTGGCACACTATACCACCCTCGCCTGGCACACTATATCACCCTTGCCTGGCACATTATACCACCCTCGCCTGGCACACTATACCACCTTCACCTGGCACACTATACCACCCTCGCCTGATACACTATACCACCCTCGCCTGACACACTATACCACCATTGCCTGACACACTATACCACCCTCGCCTGATACGCTATACCACCCTCGCCTGGCACACCGTACCACCCTCGCCTGGCACACTATACCACCCTCGTTTTGGCACACTATACCACCTTCGCCTGACACAATATATCACCCTCGCCTGGAACACTATACCACCCTCGCCTGGCACACTATACCACCCTCGCCTGGCACTATGTCACCCTCGTTTGGCACACTATACCACCCTCGTTTGGCACATTACCCCACCCTCGCCTGACACAATATACCACCCTCGCCTTGCACACTATACCACCCTCGCCTGGCACAGTATACCACCCTCGCCTGGCACACCATACCACCCTCGCCTGGCACCCCATACCACCCTCGCCTGGCACACTATGCCACCCTTGCTTGGCACACAATACCACTCTCACCTGGCACACCATACCACCCTCGCCTGGCACACCATACCACCGTCGCCTGGCACACCATACCACCTTCGCCTGGCACACCATACCACCCTCGCCTGGCACACCATACCACCGTCGCCTGGCGCACTATACCACCCTCGCCTGACACACCATACCATCCTCACCTGGCACACCATGCCACCCTCGCCTGGAACACTATACCACCCTCGCCTGCCACATTATACCACCCTCGCCTGGCGCATTATACCACCCTCGCCTGAAACACTATGTCACCCTCACCTGGCACACCATACCGCCCTCGCCTGGCAGACCATACCGCCCTCGACTGGCACACCATACCACCCTCGCCTGACACACTATACCACCCTCGCCTGGCACACTATACCACCCTCGCCTGACATACTATACCACCCTCGCCTGGCACACTATACCGCCCTCGCCTGGCACGCCATACCACCCTCGCCTGGCACACCATACCACCCTCGCCTGACACATAATACCACCCTCGCCTGACACACTATGCCACCTTCGCCTGACACACCATACCGCCCTCGCCTGGCACACTATACCACCCTCGCCTGACACACTATACCACCCTCGCCTGACACACCATACCACCCTCGCCTGGCACACTATACCACCCTCGCCTGACACACCATACCACCCTCGCCTGGCACACTATACCGACCTCGCCTGGCACACTATACCACCCTCGCCTGGCACACCATACCACCCTCGCCTGGCACACTATACCAACCTCGCCTGGCACACCATACCACCCTCGCCTGGCACACCATACCACCCTCGCCTGGCACACCATACCACCCTCGCCTGGCACACCATACCACCCTCGCCTGGCACACTATACCGACCTCGCCTGGCACACCATACCACCCTCGCCTGACACACCATACCACCCTCGCCTGGCACACCATACCACCCTCGCCTGACACACCATACCACCCTCGCCTGGCACACCATACCACCCTCGCCTGGCACACCATACCACCCTCGCCTGGCACACCATACCACCCTCGCCTGGCACACCATACCACCCTCGCCTGACACACCATACCACCCTCGCCTGGCACACCATACCACCCTCGCCTGGCACACCATACCACCCTCGCCGGGCACACCATACCACCCTCGCCTGGGACACCATACCACCCTCGCCTGGCACAGCATACCACCCTCGCCTGGCACACCATACCACCCTCGCCTGGCACACCATACCACCCTCGCCTGACACACCATACCACCCTCGCCTGACACACCATACCACCCTCGCCTGACACATTATACCACCCTGGCCTGACACAATATACCACCCTCGCCAGGCACACCATGCCACCCTCACCTGGCACACCATACCACCCTCGTCTGGCACACCATACCACCCTCGCCTGGCACACTATACCACCCTCGTTTTGGCACACTATACCACCTTCGCCTGACACAATATACCACCCTCGCCTGGCACACTATACCACCCTCGCCTGGCACACCATACCACCCTCGCCTGGCACACCATACCACCCTCGCCTGGCACACAATTCCACCCTCGCCTGACACACCATACCACCCTCGCCTGGCACACCATACCACCCTCGCCTGGCACACCATACCACCCTCGCCTGGCACACCATACCACCCTCGCCTGGCACACCATACCACCCTCGCCTGGCACACCATACCACCCTCGCCTGACACATTATACCACCCTGGCCTGACACACTATACCACCCTCGCCTGGCACTATGTCACCCTCGTTTGGCACACTATACCACCCTCGTTTGGCACATTACCCCACCCTCGCCTGACACAATATACCACCCTCTCCTTGCACACTATACCACCCTCGCCTGGCACAGTATACCACCCTCGCCTGGCACACCATACCACCCTCGCCTGGCACCCCATACCACCCTCGCCTGGCACACTATGCCACCCTTGCTTGGCACACAATACCACTCTCACCTGGCACACCATACCACCCTCGCCTGGCACACCATACCACCGTCGCCTGGCACACCATACCACCTTCGCCTGGCACACCATACCACCCTCGCCTGGCACACCATACCACCGTCGCCTGGCGCACTATACCACCCTCGCCTGACACACCATACCATCCTCACCTGGCACACCATGCCACCCTCGCCTGGAACACTATACCACCCTCGCCTGCCACATTATACCACCCTCGCCTGGCGCATTATACCACCCTCGCCTGAAACACTATGTCACCCTCACCTGGCACACCATACCGCCCTCGCCTGGCAGACCATACCGCCCTCGACTGGCACACCATACCACCCTCGCCTGACACACTATACCACCCTCGCCTGGCACACTATACCACCCTCGCCTGACATACTATACCACCCTCGCCTGGCACACTATACCGCCCTCGCCTGGCACACCATACCACCCTCGCCTGGCACACCATACCACCCTCGCCTGACACATAATACCACCCTCGCCTGACACACTATGCCACCTTCGCCTGACACACCATACCGCCCTCGCCTGGCACACTATACCACCCTCGCCTGACACACTATACCACCCTCGCCTGACACACCATACCACCCTCGCCTGGCACACTATACCACCCTCGCCTGACACACCATACCACCCTCGCCTGGCACACTATACCGACCTCGCCTGGCACACTATACCACCCTCGCCTGGCACACCATACCACCCTCGCCTGGCACACTATACCAACCTCGCCTGGCACACCATACCACCCTCGCCTGGCACACCATACCACCCTCGCCTGGCACACCATACCACCCTCGCCTGGCACACCATACCACCCTCGCCTGGCACACTATACCGACCTCGCCTGGCACACCATACCACCCTCGCCTGACACACCATACCACCCTCGCCTGGCACACCATACCACCCTCGCCTGACACACCATACCACCCTCGCCTGGCACACCATACCACCCTCGCCTGGCACACCATACCACCCTCGCCTGGCACACCATACCACCCTCGCCTGGCACACCATACCACCCTCGCCTGACACACCATACCACCCTCGCCTGGCACACCATACCACCCTCGCCTGGCACACCATACCACCCTCGCCGGGCACACCATACCACCCTCGCCTGGGACACCATACCACCCTCGCCTGGCACAGCATACCACCCTCGCCTGGCACACCATACCACCCTCGCCTGGCACACCATACCACCCTCGCCTGACACACCATACCACCCTCGCCTGACACACCATACCACCCTCGCCTGACACATTATACCACCCTGGCCTGACACAATATACCACCCTCGCCAGGCACACCATGCCACCCTCACCTGGCACACCATACCACCCTCGTCTGGCACACCATACCACCCTCGCCTGGCACACTATACCACCCTCGTTTTGGCACACTATACCACCTTCGCCTGACACAATATACCACCCTCGCCTGGCACACTATACCACCCTCGCCTGGCACACCATACCACCCTCGCCTGGCACACCATACCACCCTCGCCTGGCACACAATTCCACCCTCGCCTGACACACCATACCACCCTCGCCTGGCACACCATACCACCCTCGCCTGGCACACCATACCACCCTCGCCTGGCACACCATACCACCCTCGCCTGGCACACCATACCACCCTCGCCTGGCACACCATACCACCCTCGCCGGGCACACCATACCACCCTCGCCTGGCACACCATACCACCCTCGCCTGACACACCATACCACCCTCGCCTGGCACACCATACCACCCTCGCCTGGCACACCATACCACCCTCGCCTGGCACACCATACCACCCTCGCCTGGCACATTATACCACCCTCGCCTGGCACACCATACCACCCTCGCCTGGCACACCATACCACCCTCGCCTGGCACACCATACCACCCTCGCCTGACACACCATACCACCCTCGCCTGGCACACCATACCACCCTCGCCTGGCACACCATACCACCCTCGCCT
The DNA here is from genome assembly GCA_964019135.1 of Arenicola marina. Taxonomy (NCBI): domain Eukaryota; kingdom Metazoa; phylum Annelida; class Polychaeta; family Arenicolidae; genus Arenicola; species Arenicola marina. The sequence continues at coordinate 8,689 of CAXHSH010000226.1, forward strand.
GGCACACCATACCACCCTCGCCTGGCACACTATACCACCCTCGCCTGGCACACTATATCACCTTTGCCTGGCACATTATACCACCCTCGCCTGACACACTATACCACCCTCGCCTGACACACTATACCACCATTGCCTGACACACTCTACCACCCTCGCCTGATACACTATACCACCCTCGCCTGGCACACCATACCACCCTCGCCTGGCACACTATACCACCCTCGCCTGACACACTATTCCACCCTCGCCTGGCACACTATACCACCATTGCCTGACACACCATACCACCCTCGCCTGACACATTATACCACCCTGGCCTGACACAATATACCACCCTCGCCAGGCACACCATGCCACCCTCACCTGGCACACCATACCACCCTCGTCTGGCACACCATACCACCCTCGCCTGGCACACTATACCACCCTCGTTTTGGCACACTATACCACCTTCGCCTGACACAATATACCACCCTCGCCTGGCACACTATACCACCCTCGCCTGGCACACTATACCACCCTCGCCTGGCACTATGTCACCCTTGCCTGGCACATTATACCACCCTCGCCTGGCACACTACACCACCCTCGTTTGGCACACTATACCACCCTCGCCTGACACATTACCCCACCCTCGCCTGACACAATATACCACCCTCGCCTTGCACACTATACCACCCTCGCCTGGCACAGTATACCACCCTCGCCTGGCACACCATACCACCCTCGCCTGGCACACTATACCACCCTTGCTTGGCACAAAATACCACTCTCACCTGGCACACCATACCACCCTCGCCTGGCACACCATACCACCGTCGCTTGGCACACCATACCACCCTCGCCTGGCACACCATACCACCCTCGCCTGGCACACCATACCACCCTCGGCTGGCACACCATACCACCCTCGCCTGACACACCATACCACCCTCGCCTGGCACACCATACCACCCTCGCCTGGCACACCATACCACCCTCGCCTGACACACCATACCACCCTCGCCTGGCACATTATACCACCCTCGCCTGGCACACCATACCACCCTCGCCTGGCACACCATACCACCCTCGCCTGGCACACCATACCACCCTCGCCTGACACACCATACCACCCTCGCCTGGCACACCATACCACCCTCGCCTGGCACACCATACCACCCTCGCCTGGCACACAATACCACCCTCGCCTGGCACACCATACTACCCTCGCCTGACACACCATACCACCCTCGCCTGGCACACCATACCACCCTCGCCTGGCACAACATACCACCCTCGCCTGGCACACCATACCACCCTCGCCTGGCACACCATACCACCCTCGCCTGGCACACCATACCACCCTCGCCTGGCACACCATACCACCCTCGCGTGGCACACCATACCACCCTCGCCTGGCACACCATACCACCCTCGCCTGGCACACCATACCACCCTCGCCTGGCACACTATACCACCCTCGCCTGGCACACCATACCACCCTCGCCTGGCACACTATGCCACCCTCGCCTGGCACACCATACCACCCTCGCCTGGCACACCATACCACCCTCGCCTGGCACACCATACCACCCTCGCCTGGCACACCATACCACCCTCGCCTGGCACACCATACCACCCTCGCCTGGCACACCATACCACCCTCGCCTGGCACACCATACCACCCTCGCCTGGCACACCATACCACCCTCGCCGGGCACACCATACCACCCTCGCCTGGCACACCATACCACCCTCGCCTGACACACCATACCACCCTCGCCTGGCACACCATACCACCCTCGCCTGGCACACCATACCACCCTCGCCTGGCACACCATACCACCCTCGCCTGGCACATTATACCACCCTCGCCTGGCACACCATACCACCCTCGCCTGGCACACCATACCACCCTCGCCTGGCACACCATACCACCCTCGCCTGACACACCATACCACCCTCGCCTGGCACACCATACCACCCTCGCCTGGCACACCATACCACCCTCGCCTGGCACACCATACCACCCTCGCCTGGCACACTATACCACCCTCGCCTGGCACACTATATCACCTTTGCCTGGCACATTATACCACCCTCGCCTGACACACTATACCACCCTCGCCTGGCACACCATACCACCCTCGCCTGGCACACCATACCACCCTCGCCTGGCACACCACACCACCCTCGCCTGACACACCATACCACCCTCGCCTGGCACACCATACCACCCTCGCCTGGCACACCATACCACCCTCGCCTGGCACACAATACCACCCTCGCCTGGCACACCATACTACCCTCGCCTGACACACCATACCACCCTCGCCTGGCACACCATACCACCCTCGCCTGGCACAACATACCACCCTCGCCTGGCACACCATACCACCCTCGCCTGGCACACCATACCACCCTCGCCTGGCACACCATACCACCCTCGCCTGGCACACCATACCACCCTCGCGTGGCACACCATACCACCCTCGCCTGGCACACCATACCACCCTCGCCTGGCACACCATACCACCCTCGCCTGGCACACTATACCACCCTCGCCTGGCACACCATACCACCCTCGCCTGGCACACTATGCCACCCTCGCCTGGCACACCATACCACCCTCGCCTGGCACACCATACCACCCTCGCCTGGCACACCATACCACCCTCGCCTGGCACACCATACCACCCTCGCCTGGCACACCATACCACCCTCGCCTGGCACACCATACCACCCTCGCCTGGCACACCATACCACCCTCGCCTGGCACACCATACCACCCTCGCCGGGCACACCATACCACCCTCGCCTGGCACACCATACCACCCTCGCCTGACACACCATACCTCCCTCGCCTGGCACACCATACCACCCTCGCCTGGCACACCATACCACCCTCGCCTGGCACACCATACCACCCTCGCCTGGCACATTATACCACCCTCGCCTGGCACACCATACCACCCTCGCCTGGCACACCATACCACCCTCGCCTGGCACACCATACCACCCTCGCCTGACACACCATACCACCCTCGCCTGGCACACCATACCACCCTCGCCTGGCACACCATACCACCCTCGCCTGGCACACCATACCACCCTCGCCTGGCACACTATACCACCCTCGCCTGGCACACTATATCACCTTTGCCTGGCACATTATACCACCCTCGCCTGACACACTATACCACCCTCGCCTGACACACTATACCACCATTGCCTGACACACTCTACCACCCTCGCCTGATACACTATACCACCCTCGCCTGGCACACCATACCACCCTCGCCTGGCACACTATACCACCCTCGCCTGACACACTATTCCACCCTCGCCTGGCACACTATACCACCATTGCCTGACACACCATACCACCCTCGCCTGACACATTATACCACCCTGGCCTGACACAATATACCACCCTCGCCAGGCACACCATGCCACCCTCACCTGGCACACCATACCACCCTCGTCTGGCACACCATACCACCCTCGCCTGGCACACTATACCACCCTCGTTTTGGCACACTATACCACCTTCGCCTGACACACTATACCACCCTCGCCTGGCACACTATACCACCCTCGCCTGGCACACTATACCACCCTCGCCTGGCACACTATACCACCCTCGCCTGGCACTATGTCACCCTTGCCTGGCACATTATACCACCCTCGCCTGGCACATTATACCACCCTCGCCTGACACACTATACCACCCTCGCCTGGCACACTATACCACCCTCGTTTGGCACACTATACCACCCTCGTTTGGCACATTACCCCACCCTCGCCTGACACAATATACCACCCTCGCCTTGCACACTATACCACCCTCGCCTGGCACAGTATACCACCCTCGCCTGGCACACCATACCACCCTCGCCTGGCACACTATACCACCCTTGCTTGGCACACAATACCACTCTCACCTGGCACACCATACCACCCTCGCCTGGCACACCATACCACCGTCGCTTGGCACACCATACCACCCTCGCCTGGCACACCATACCACCCTCGCCTGGCACACCATACCACCCTCGGCTGGCACACCATACCACCCTCGCCTGGCACACCATACCACCCTCGCCGTATCGCGCTGTGCGGCTCGTGCTTCATCACCCAATTCAATTTTAAACGTAAGCCATAAATGTGACAGAAACAGGCGGCCACCGGTAGCTGTCTGGTCCGGATGCCTCACAACATGCTGCTTTCTCCGCTTCCACGGGCGGGAGGGTCGTTGGCCGGGGCGTTCCTCGCCCCTCCCGCTCTGCTTAAAATCCAATAGCCTCGCCTCAGTTGCCGGCGATGCTTTCTCAGTGAGTGGGCATCATTACTTGTGCACCGGGAGAGGGGTTCACAAGGCGGGGAGGGGTGGGGTGTAGGAGAGGGGGGCTAGCACCCTCCGCCCCTTCCCCGTCCACCCCTCATAAATCAAATCACAACGCTTGTCGCCCACAATAAACTTTATTGAAATCCGCCGCACGCACGTGCTTCAAACAATTGTGGTTTGAGTGTCCCGGTGCCTGTGGTTTGACCTTTATCACCAGTAGTTGTTGTGTGCCTCGCCGGCTCCGCACGAGTCGTCCCATAGTAACTCTATCTGAATTCGGAAAAAATAATATCGAATGATACTGGAGATAGGGAGAGAGAAACATTGACGTGTAAGCAGACGCCTCCCCGAGGCACGGGAGAGACAGGATAACCTGACAAGAAAACGTTATATCACTCCCTAAAGACCATGCATTAAATAAACATGTTGCTATAAACCGAGGGCGTGGAAGGCATGAGATACGCAGGGAATGGCGGTAGGCGTGGATAGCCGTGCGGCGACTGCCACGCATCAGACGTCAGGGGAGGCAGCGACCTTCAACAAGCCACCGTGTGGGGAAGGGCGGGGGGGGGGGGGGTGGGATCTTACAGATTTGACTCTTGTGGGGGGAGGGGTGACCTTAAAACCCGACTCCTGTAGGGGGGGTGGGAACTTTAACGACATGACTTGTGGCGGGTTGACTTTAAAGACCTGAATCTTGTGGGGGGAGGGGTGACCTTAACGACCTGACTCTTGTGGGGAGAGGGGTGACCTTAAAGACCTGACTCTTGTGGGGGGAGGGGTGACCTTAACGACCTGACTCTTGTGGGGGGAAGGGTGACCTTAAAGACCTGACTCTTGTGGGAGGAGGGGTGACCTTATAGACCTGACTCTTCTGGGGGAGGGGTTACCTTAAAGACCTGACTCTTGTGGGGGGAAGGGTGACCTTAAAGACCTGACTCTTGTGGGAGGAGGGGTGACCTTATAGACCTGACTCTTCTGGGGGAGGGGTAACCTTAAAGACCTGACTCTTGTGGGGAGAGGGGTGACCTTAAAGACCTGACTCTTGTGGGGAGAGGGGTGACCTTAAAGACCTGAATCTTGTGGGGGGAGGGGTGACCTTAACGACCTGACTCTTGTGGGAGGAGGGGTGACCTTATAGACCTGACTCTTCTGGGGGAGGGGTTACCCTAAAGACCTGACTCTTGTGGGGGGGGGGGGTGACCTTAAAGACCTGTCTCTTGTGGGGGAGGGGTGACCTAAAAAACATGACTCCCTGTGGGGGAGGGGTGACCTTATAGATCTGACTCATGTAGCGTCAGGAGTGGCAGAGGAAGGGGATAGGCTACTGGGTGGTGGGTACTGGGGGTGGATTATGGTATGGTGCCGGGGGTGGAGGCCAGGGGTAGGATGCGGGGGTGGACAGGAGGTAGGTAGGGGGGATGGGTTATGGTTTTTGGGCGGGGGGTGTTGGACAGGAGTAGGATGCGGGGGGTGGACAGGAGGTGGGTACTGGGCGTGGGTTATGGTATGGTGCAGGGTGTGGCGGCCAGGGGTAGGATGCGGGGGTGGACAAGAAGTGGGTAATAGGGGTGGGTTATTGTACGGAGCTTGATCAGAAGACATGGATATAACATACGTTCAC
>CAXHSH010000229.1:0-20061 GCA_964019135.1 Arenicola marina
GGGTGTCAGACGAGGTGCCCTGCCCACCGTGTAGCTGTGGGACCAGGGTGTCAGACGAGGTGCCCTGCCCACCGTGTAGCTGTGGGACCAGGGTGTCAGACGAGGTGCCCTGCCCACCGTGTAGCTGTGGGACCAGGGTGTCATGTGTGTCAGATGAGGTGCCCTGCCCACCGTGTAGCTGTGGGACCAGGGTGTCAGACGAGGTGCCCTGCCCACCGTGTAGCTGTGGGACCAGGGTATCAGACGAGGTGCCCTGCTCACCGTGTAGCTGTGGGACCAGGGTGTCAGACGAGGTGCCCTGCCCACCGTGTAGCTGTGGGACCAGGGTGTCAGACGAGGTGCCCTGCCCACCGTGTAGCTGTGGGACCAGGGTGTCATGTGTGTCAGACGAGGTGCCCTGCCCACCGTGTAGCTGTGGGACCAGGGTGTCAGACGAGGTGCCCTGCCCACCGTGTAGCTGTGGGACCAGAGTATCAGACGAGGTGCCCTGCCCACCGTGTAGCTGTGGGACCAGGGTATCAGACGAGGTGCCCTGCCCACCGTGTAGCTGTGGGACCAGGGTGTCAGACGAGGTGCCCTGCCCACCGTGTAGCTGTGGGACCAGGGTGTCAGACGAGGTGCCCTGCCCACCGTGTAGCTGTGGGACCAGGGTGTAAGACGAGGTGACCTGCCCACCGTGTAGCTGTGGGACCAGGGTGTCAGGCGAGGTGCCCTGCCCACCGTGTAGCTGTGGGACCAGGGTGTCAGACGAGGTGCCCTGCCCACCGTGTAGCTGTGGGACCAAGGTGTCAGACGAGGTGCCCTGCCCACCGTGTAGCTGTGGGACCAGGGTGTCAGACGAGGTGCCCTGCCCACCGTGTAGCTGTGGGACCAGGGTGTCAGACGAGGTGCCCTGCCCACCGTGTAGCTGTGGGACCAGGGTGTCAGACGAGGTGCCCTGCCCACCGTGTAGCTGTGGGACCAGGGTGTCAGACGAGGTGCCCTGCCCACCGTGTAGCTGTGGGACCAGGGTGTCAGACGAGGTGCCCTGCCCACCGTGTAGCTGTGGGACCAGGGTGTCAGACGAGGTGCCCTGCCCACCGTGTAGCTGTGGGACCAGGGTGTAAGACGAGGTGACCTGCCCACCGTGTAGCTGTGGGACCAGGGTGTCAGACGAGGTGCCCTGCCCACCGTGTAGCTGTGGGACCAGAGTGTCAGACGAGGTGCCCTGCCCACCGTGTAGCTGTGGGACCAGGGTGTCATGTGTGTCAGACGAGGTGCCCTGCCCACCATGTAGCTGTGGGACCAGGGTGTCTGACGAGGTGCCCTGCCCACCGTGTAGCTGTGGGGCCAGGGTGTCAGACGAGGTGCCCTGCCCACCGTGTAGCTGTGGGACCAGGGTGTCAGACGAGGTGCCCTGCCCACCGTGTAGCTGTGGGGCCAGGGTGTCAGACCAGGTGCCCTGCCCACCGTGTAGCTGGGGGGCCAGGGTGTCAGACGAGGTGCCCTGCCCACCGTGTAGCTGTTGGACCAGCGTGTCGGGTTTCACGGACCTCCTAATCCAATGAGAACCCGTGTGGCAAGACGACTCCATTTAATGGCCTGGACAGCTGAGCCGACCGCGGAGAAAACGCTAATTCGCTTTGTGCGAACCTATACCCTCCCTCTCTCTCCCCTTTCTCGCGCTCTCTCTCTCTCCCTGTCTCCCGTTTTTTTCGCTCTACTTCACACCCTATCCCTCTCATAATTTTTCCTTTCTGTGCAACAGCCCTCAGCCGCAGAAGGATTGGTTTGGGGAGAGATTAAGTTGACCCTATTGATTGCCTGCCCCCACCCCACGGTCACGTGGGCACTAATTAACATTTTAGATATACATGTAATTATAATATTTGTTATGCATTGACGTATTTCAGGACCTTTCAGGCATTTACTTCATCTTTCATCAACGTGATCGGCGTTTTGGATATTATTCTGAAAGTGTTCTTATCTTTACGTTTTCTTTTGTTTCTTTTGCACAGACTTCCTTTTACTTTGTAGCATAGGTTCTTTTTTCGAGTATCAATTATAAAGAATTGTAAAATACATGAGAATCGTGAGCACCCTGGCCACCGGTCAATCTGACTTCCTGGCTCATGGGGGTAAACCATTCTGGATTAAGTTGTCCATCGTTGTTGGGCCAGGAGTCCCCTTGATTGCTATCTAATTAATGCGAGCACAACCACCAAACGATCCGTCCATCCTAAAGGATTGCGTGAGGAGCAACGTATGGTAAGACGCGGGTTCTTCATCCATAAGGGCGGATGCGGTGTGGGGGGCGGGGGGGGGCTGTCTTCCCCGTTTTCAATGCAAAATTTAGGCCATCTGAGGCGCAATTTTGTTCAGAGCGTCCGCCACCCTGTCGCATGTTTGGACCCCTCTTTTCAAATTCCTGGCTTCGTAAACAGTAGGGGGTTACCCCCGGAGGACATGGCTCCACTCTCCCTTCCTTCTCCCATTGACGCGATATGACCAAGAGTGGTTAAATCGTCCTGAATAACCAACCAACCAATCAAATTCCTGGATCCGCCCCTACATCGGTTATCTCGCTATGTTAATTTCCGTTGTTCCCGCATGTTTACTTCTATTGCATCCCATGATAACCGAGGTGGCGTTTATTTGGACTGAAAGAGGTGCCCCTCCCGGCACACCCGAAACGTGACGAGAATATTCCGGGTGTACCAGTAGGGCTATGTCATTATGGCAACGCAATGTACACACCAGTCACACCCGGTGCACGTAGAGATACTGGAACCAGCTTAATATATTAGTCTGCCAGGTGTCAACCAGGGTTTCAGGGTGTTACCGGATAAAAACTGTTTTTCAAAATATATGAAGCGGGTGGGTGGGTGTCCATGTTATTCGAGGTTGTGTCGACATGTTGTTCTCCATGTTATGCACCCTGTTTGTTGCTGAAGACCCACTGCCTTCTTGTCATGCATCCCCCCCCCCCCACCACCACCATTCTTCGAAACATTCACCCCCCCCCCCTCACACACACCCATCCTGTGTCCGCCCCTGGCCGTACACATGATGGGTATCCTGCTTTACCCCCGCCATGTTGATTTATAACTAACATATAGTCTTATTTAAAATAAAAAGTCGTTGCGGCCGTGAGGCTTACCCTGGCAGGTGCATTATGGGACAGGAGTGTGGTCACCATGAAGAGATCGCTCCACGTGGCGTCCAATATGACACCAGCCGGGGACAACGGTCCCACTTCCATGTCGGCCATTAACCGTGTGTTCAGAGAGGTTTGGTTGTATTACTAGTTGGGGTGGGGGGATGGGCGATGAAAGAATATTAGTGGTGGTGAAGGTGGGTGGGGTGTTGGGGTGGATGAGATGGGGGGATATTGGCCCAGGAGGTGGTGGTGGGTGGAAGGAGGGAGAGGTTAATGGGGGGTGGGGGTGGAGGGACGGTGAAGTTTAAGAGGATGAAACAGTTCTATCATACTGAGCACTGCCTCGTGACCGCTAGCCGGCCCTCCCCCAACCCGCCCCCCTCCAGTGCTCACCCACTGTGTACTGCCCTGACCCCCTACTCACCCTCTGACCCCTCCCACACCCCCAGGGTCTGGACCACCCTTCGAGGGTGGCTCCACCCGGCGGTTGAACACGACACCAGGCCGACCAGTCTTCCAGATGTTGGGTTCTTCTAGGAGTTGACCTCTGACCTGACCTTATTCCAATGTCGCCGTGGGGGTAGAGCTCATGGGGTGTGACCGGTCACAGACATCTTTGTTTCCGGGAGTCAACGGGTCTCGTGAACTCCGTGATTTACGGCGCTCGCCACGTGCCCTCCGAGACTTGCCCTCTCATGGAGCGCCATCTAGCGGGGGTGATGTATGATTACCCGGCCGCGCCGACCTGCAAGCCCTCTGGTGACCTTCTGTCACACTAGGTCCCGTTAGAGGTCAGCGGGTGGGAACCACTGACCATTGGTCAGTTCGCTGCTGGGGTGATCCACAAACATCACCTGACCCCCGTGCACCCGCCCCCCCCCCACCACCACCACCTCCTTCTGCCCTTTACCATCCCACTCCCACACCCCTACTTGACCACTTTATTACCCTGCTCAATGCGTTATTACCATAACACGTGGTCATAACCCAGGCTCCAAACAAGGCAGATGTTTCTTCATTGCGACGAACGGTCGCCTCACTGGCGAGGTGAGAAAGCAAAGAAAAAAGGGTGGAAGGGGGCGGGAGGGAGGGGGATCGTTGTCGGAGTTGAAGGGGGTGTCTTTCACAGCCAAGTTTTTTTCCAAGTATGGAGATTTTAGATACAAAAATGGAAATGCCGAAAAGTGTGTGGAGATCGTTGTGGATCTAGCTAAGCAAGCGACACGTAAGATGGAATATTAATGGTGGTCACTTAAAGAGGCCTCCCCCCCTTCACCCACCCCCCCCCCCCTGCCGCCCCCCACTTTCCACGCCACGCGCCATTTTAATGAAAGCACCAACTGTTCCTGGCTTGATTGGTTGGTATGCAAGTTTTCTGTAATTAAAACCTGCTGTTAAGCTTTGCCGTTCAATCCGTGAAATCACTGACAACCGCCCAGGTTCGTTCCACCCCCCTCCTCCCCCTCCCCCGCCCCCGTCCCACCCACCCCTAACTCCCCGGAGCCGCTCGCCACCTCCCCCCTCCCCCTCTTCCTCCCACGCCCTATCGTCACCGTTCCTTCATTTCTTCCCCAACGCATCCCGCTTACAAAATAGCCAATGAAGTCGAAAAGTTCCCTTGAATCTCTTTGTCTTTCTGAGTGACAATCTCGACTGCTGCGTAACTGTCACCAAGCTAGCTTGACGGGGCTAGGGGGTGGGGCGAGGGTTGTAGGGCAGAAATGGAAAGTGGCGTTGATCGGAAGGGGAGGGGGGGAGGGGAGGGGGAGGGGAGGGGGGTGGGAGGGCGAGTGGGCAGGGGGAAGCGACTAGTCGTCACTGTGACTGACACCCCACTGAACCGTTCGGACCGGCCCCACCCACCGGCACCCCCCCCCCCCCTCTCCCTCCCCGTTACAACGGACTATCGCACGCAGATAATAAACATGTACAAAAAGGCTTTTCATATCTGGATGAAAACTATTTCATTAGCGGACCGTTGCGCTGGGTTGGCCGAGCGCCTTGGCAATGCCATGCCCCCCCCGCACGACCACCACCACGACTACCACCAGTGAGCCACGTCCGCTCGGAGAATCTGCAAATTTTAATAAAAACGTCAAAACGGTCGCTTGTAGTCCAATTCAAAGCTCCGATTTTCCCGGCATTGTTCAACCGGGCGTGAAGTGCATGCCGGGAAATCTGACTGAGGCGCGCTCATGCGGGTCTCCATGGCAACAGCGTGGCCTGCTGGCCCGCGCTGCCATAGCGCTAGTCCGGTCACACCTCATATGTTATCTCAGGCGCCACATACAAAGGCAAATCCTGATTTTTTTTTGTTAAACCCCCACCCCCCTATAAAAAAAAGGGGCGGGTTTGGGAGTAGGGGCGGGGTACTGGGATGGGAGGAGCTCTCTGAAAAGAAAGGGAGGTGTTGAGCTCTCAGAAAAACTAAAGACTATAGGGAAAAGGGGGATGACCTGTTTTAACAGCTGACGACGTTGGTGGAGATATCTGCACACTGAAGTCCATATCAACCATTGGAGTGGATCAAAAAACGTACGGGAAAAATGAGAGATTTAAATAGCAAAATGGCTTGGTGGCATTATACAATATGTTATATTGCGCTGGCTACTGCCTTTTATGCAAATTATCAGTTACACGCTTTATTGTCTATGGTTTAAATTTATTTATATTATCTATGTGCCATTCTAATGTCCATTATCTATATTCACATTTTAATGTCCATGATCTATATTCACATTCTAATGTCTATGATCTATATTCACATACTAATGTCCATGATCTATATTCACATTCTGTCTATTATCTATATTCACATTCTGTCTATTATCTATACTCACATTCTGTCTATTATCAATATTCACATTCTGTCTATTATCTATATTCACATTATTCAAATTCTGTCTATTATATATATTCACATTTTATCTATTATCTATATTCACATTTTGTCTATTATCTATATTCACATTTTGTCCATTATGTATATTCACATTCCAATATATATATTATTTATATGCCTATTATGCTGTCTATTGACTATATTGATGTGATAATATATATCATCTATACCGGGATTCATCTTGTCAATCCTAAAGACCATTTATATAGTGGTTGAATCCACCGGCCACCAGCATCCTGATTTCAGCCGGTCGGTCAATGGCTATGGTAATGTCCGCTGTGTGAAGATGGCTATATTGTGCGTAGGGACGACGGTCGGGAAATGGTTTGTGTACCACAGCGCAATCGTTGGGATCCCCTATTATGCTTATCCACACAACATAGCTCTATTTCCAACGTGGCCGACGGCAAAGCACTTTCTGCACCCCAGGTCCTATAGGCTCCGCCCTTATAATGACATCCCGATACTTGTCAGTTTAGATCCATGAGGCATTCTCCAGTGGATCCAGTGGATCCTGAGCCACATACTCCAGTTCCACGCTTGGGTGCGTGCAACTCTTTTGGGTGCAAATTGTACGCCATTTTGGGTCTGTAGACCGCGAACAACGTCCCTCTCCCAACCCACTCTAACATACACACTCCCCCCTCCCCCACACCCACTGCCGCCGTTCGTCAGTTCGTCGTAGAGGTCACCCCAACCAAATTACCGCTCCTCACTCTTCAAATCCCGGATCCGCCCATTAAGCATCGCATCGTAGTATTAACTATAAATAATGTGTATGTTCACAATGTCGTGTATTTTCAATATACTATGAGCCTGAAGCCATACGGTACAATAAAATATTCTCTTCGAGTAAATAATGATCTGTTCCATTTTGTCTATAATTAATTGTTCACTCACAGCACCATATTTATTTCTCTGATTCACTTACTCAATTCACTTCATATTCAATCACACATTACACCATTGTGTCCGCCAGGACCGTGGGATGGGTGGTGCACCTGTACACGCGACACACCTGCTGCCGGATAAATAAGCCGTGCGTCGCTGCATCCGTTACAACGCCATCGGGTCGCCATCTCTGACTTGTCGCTTCGAACACTTTCCACCTCACTTTTATGGTGTTTGCAAACCGTCGACTTCCACTCCTACTACACGACCCGGACGCTATATAGTCCCGTCATTCCGCTGCCAATACGAGCGTCCCAGCACTGCCGATACGTCCCCCCCCCCAACCTTCCACCCCCTCCCCACCACCCCTACCTTCCGCCCATAACACGCCATGATGTCCGTTTGAAGTTCGATCCGATTTGATACTGCGGCGTCCGATTAAGTCGTCGTTAGGCGCGTCCGGGATGAAGCGGTTCGCACTGCCCTCTAGGGAGGGGTGAGAGCGCCGTAAACTCGGCCTCCGTCCAACGGGGCGGCCACTCGTAGAGCCATCTTTGATGTTGTCCGCCCCGCAATACCTTACGCACACGGGGGACCTCTCACAATACCTCCATTTATCGCCCATTTCCACGTGGATTCATTGCTCCACCAATATGTCGACCGCGCGCTTGCTCGCTCGCCGTATACGGGGGTTGACGCCATCCCACCCCCCCATTCCCGATTACCATCCCCAGCCCCCCCCCCCCCCCACACACACACCACACACCCAGCAACTCTCAGCCCCACCCCCCTCTGCCCCGGCTGCCCTTTTGTTGTTCGAGACAAAAAAAAGTCAACTGCAAATGTCAACTGTTGTATTCTATTCGCGATATGAGCCCAAGCGTTACTTGTCCCTTTAATTGCTTTTGTTCGCTGCGCAAAGTGTATTGTGTTTGCATTCTCGTCGTGCAGTGTAAGATATTGCGCATCTGTCGTTGCATTGTACGCGACTATAGCTATTTACACCTTTAGCACTTTCGCATCAGGTCTCGTATGTCGTATGTTATACCCTTAACTACGCGCTTGCAATCTCGCTCGCCAGATGGCAGCGTGGTTCTTACCATTTGATGGACGGAATAGTCCGCGGGGTTATTTGTGGAACGTAAACAACGCAGACCCAGCTTCCATTTCCCTGTATGCATCAGGTGAGCACAGGAGAGACACATGACGAAGTATCGGGTAACTTATATTCACTACAGTCCAAATACAGTGACTATAGACTATACCGAACAGAACAATATATAGTGCGTCAACGCACGCTCTGGTGTGACAGTGGTACGCGCTTCTGGTACGACACTCCCGTCATAGCACATTCCTGGGGTTCTGCCGTGTGTGGGGAGATGTCTTGGCTTCAACCAGAACCATACTAGACTAGACTATAATCAACTATACTACTAGACTAGACTATTGTCAACTATACTACTAGACTAGACTATAGTCAACTATACTAGACTAGACTATAATCAACTATACTAGACTAGACTATAGTCAACTATACTAGACTAGACTATAGTCAACTATATTAGACTAGACTATAATCAACTATACTACTAGACTAGACTAGTCAACTATACTAGACTAGACTATAGTCAACTATACTAGACTAGTCTAAAGTCAACGATGCTAGACTAGACTATAGTCTACTATACTAGACTAGACTATAGTCAACTATACTAGACTAGACTATAGTCAACTATGCTAGACTAGACTATAGTCAACTATACTATACTAGACTATAGTCAACTATACTAGACTAGACTATAGTCAACTATACTAGACTAGACTATAGTCAACTATACTAGACTAGACTATAGTCAACTATGCTAGACTAGACTATAGTCTACTATACTAGACTAGACTATAGTCAACTATACTAGACTAGACTATAGTCTACTATACTAGACTAGACTATAGTCAACTATACTAGACTAGACTATAGTCAACTATACTAGACTAGACTATAGTCAACTATACTAGACTAGACTATAATCAACTATACTAGACTAGACTATAGTCAACCATACTAGACTAGACTATAATCAACTATACTAGACTAGACTATAATCAACTATACTACTAGACTAGACTAGTCAACTATACTAGACTAGACTATAGTCAACTATACTAGACTAGTCTAAAGTCAACGATGCTAGACTAGACTATAGTCTACTGTACTAGACTAGACTATAGTCAACTATACTAGACAAGACTATAGTCAACTATGCTAGACTAGACTATAGTCAACTATACTATACTACAGTCAACTATACAATACTATAGCCAACTATACTATGCCATAGTCAACTATACTATAGTCAACTATACTATACTATAGCCAACTATACAATACTATAGCCAACTATACTATGCTATAGTCAACTATACTATAGTCAACTATACTATACTATAGTCAACCATACTATACTATAGTCAACTATACTATACTATAGTCAACTATACTAGACTAGACTATAGTCAACTATACTATACTATAGTCAACTATACTAGACAATACTATAGTCAACTATACAATACTATAGTCAACTATACAATACTATATTCAACTATACGATACTATGGTTAACTATACTAGACTATACTATAGTCAACAATACTATACTATAGTTAGCTATACAATACTATAGCCAACTATACTATACTATAGTCAACTATACTAGACTATACTATAGTCAACAATAATATACTATAGTTAGCTATACAATACTATAGTCAACTATTCTAGACTATAGTCCACTATACTATAATCCACTATACAATACTATAGTCAACTATACTGTACTATAATCAACTATACTAGACTATACTATAGTCAACAATACTATACTATAGTTAACTATACTATCCTCTAGTCAACTATATGAATGATATTTGTTTATTTCAACATGCCAAAAAAGAAACATACAAGTTGAGGAGACTCCCATTAAGAGCATGGGAGCCACCAAAACAAAAAGAAGTAAATAGATAACACAAAAAACACAAAGAAATAGAACGAATGTGTCACAATACAGGGAGTTAATGGCTAAAACATGGAATTGTATTGTAGATAAGTAGGTATACTATGGGCCGCTGTAGGCCAGTTATAACTTTAGTTTATAACACGTGTAGCAGTGAAGGATGTTACATTCATATGAGTAAGAATCGATAATCGTATTTTTTTTGTATTGCGTAAAGCCCTTTAAACAATGTGTTGTTGCTTTGTCTAAGATGATTTGTGAAGTGTCATTCAATTATGTATGTCGTATTCTCTTGGGGAGGTCCAGGCTTGATAGAAGTATAATGGCAGATCGTTGTTAACAAGTTGATAGTAAAACTAATAAGCTCCTGTAATTTATGTAGGTCCTTTAATTTTAGCTGTTTTAACCCCTTGAATAGTGGTTCTGTGTGAGAAATATATCTGTTATTAGTAATAATCCCAATTGCCTTCCTTTCGAGTTTGCTTAATCTATCTATCTATGTTATACTATAGTCAATTATACGAGATTATAGTCAACTCTACTATACCATAGACAACTATACTATACCATAGACAACTATACTATACTATAGTCAACTATGTAATACTATAGTCAACTATGCTATACCAATAGTCAACTATACTATACTATGGTCAACCATGTAATACTACAGTCAACTATACTATACCAATAGTCAACTATACTATACTATAGTCAACTATGCTATATTTTGTCAACTATGCTAGAATATAGTCAACACTGCAATTCTATAGTCAACTATACTATACCAATTGTCAACTATACTATACTATACTATAGTCAACTATGTAATACTATAGTCAACTATACTATACCAATAGTCAACTATACTATACTATAGTCAACTATGCTATATTTTGTCAACTATACTATACTATAGTCAACTATACAATATTATAGTCAACTATACTGTACTATAGTCACCTATACTATACCATAGTCAACTATGTAATACTATAGTCAACTATGTAATACTATAGTCAAATATACTATACCAATAGTCAAGTATACTATACTATAGTCAACTATACTGTATTATAGTCAACTATACTATACTATAGTCAACTATACTATGCTATGGTCAACTATACTATAGTCAACGAGCGAAGTTGCCCGAGTCATGGATCTTAATACCGAACTGCATGGCAGATATTTATGCAGCTAATATCGGAGTCATTTTAATTTTCTAGTCCTTCAAAGCAGATATTTCTCCTTTACTCTCCTCATGGACTGTCTTGTCATAGATCAGTTAGCATCACGTTTCGCTGCAGACTGATAAACCAATTAATATGTTCGATCTACGATCTTATTCGAGATCGGAATCGCAGAATTGGAATTGGCTGGTATATAGCATTCATTCCAGTGTCATAGGTGGGAGATGTGTACCCTACCAGAGAGGTCTTCTATCTATTGCCTTAGTAGCCATGTTTATCAGGTATATGTGCCTATATATATGTGTGCATTGTATTATCAACTGCTTTTCTCCCAACCTGGAGCTCTTACTTCTGTTAATGCCATTATAAAACGTTATTAATTCTTCACAAAGGCATAACTCATGTGGGACCGGAAATAACCGATGATTCCACTTCCGCTTCGGCTTATTTCTTGCTCGATACGATAAAAGCATCCGACTTTCGAGAAGTTGTGTTTTCTCATTTGGCGTCCACGCTCAGTTGTATCGAACCCATGAGATGATTCAAAATACGGACCCGTCGTGGTCGCCAGGAAATAAAGCAAGTGAAACAAACTCCAGGAAGTGTTGTAAAAGATATTTATTACTCTATATTCACAAAATATCTCATTATTGCCGTTCGATGCTATCATACAATTATCCGCTTTTATTACAGGTATTAATATTGCTTTTGATACACGTCTCGATACACAACCAATGAAAACAGAGCGCCAACACAACGCCGAACTGGGTCAGAGAGGACAGAGCGAACCCTTTCTGAGAGTGGGGGCTTCTGTTGGACGCTCGGTGCCAAGCCCTGCACGCTGTGACCGGGTAATGCATGCGGGTGATATATTACCGCCACCAGCACCACATCACCGTTACAACGGCAGCAGAGATTTCTCTTGACATGGTCCACGACTTGTTTCTGCAAGTGACTAGAGCGTTAACATGGTTGTATATATTTATAATACAATCTACAACAAGAACTGCATGGGTTGAAAATCACTGGAATAACGGCAGCAATAAAATACGTCATTTCATGGTAAAACACGCAGGGCAGGCAACGGGGACTAGAAACATGTATATATATATATAGCCTATATAAGCAGCCATTGCAAAAATGTACATGTGAAAGTTTGTCAACAAAGTAAACTTCCCGCAGTGCGCGAATATAAATTAATATTTACATTAAATACTTGGCACGCTTGGTCCTTAAGAGTAAACGCTTGTGTGTCTGATTTACATTCATTCGTTTGAGTCCGGTTCCGTAGACACGTCTCACCCGAGCAATAAATAAACCCTTAAGCATCGAACTGTAGGATAAATAATGAAATATAAGTTAAAGTCACAATGTGTCACACCTCCAAGCGTATAAAGCGACTGTTGGAATGACTAAAGCACACGTCACTGACTAGACTGCACTCATCCTGCATAATAAGCAATAAAGTGAAAATAATCAATTCACCAAATAACGAATCTGAGTCTGTCATTGACTGAAATACACTCGTTGAGATAAGACGAGGAATGCAACAAAATGCAATTGTAAAATGCAACAATAAAAACGGTTACAATGAATCTGACTAGAACTCACTGCTAAAATACAAGAAATAATAATAATGCATTTACATATATTATATGGTGTAAAAGATCCGTCCACGAAGACAGGAGTAAAAGGTCGTCACACACGATAGAATGGCTCTGGAAGGCGTCGTTATCTTCTTGAGCACTGCCTTGTCAAAAGGTGTCTGCCATTTAATTAGGTTCTACCACAAAAAGACTCGCTATGTCACGTGACTCGGTGGCTACCAGTGAAGAAGCGATTGAATGGACGCCCGGACAATTCCTTGGTTGCCATGACAATAAAACCCATTGCTTGTTGCTAAGTTATTAAATATCACGTCATCAGAAATCCGGCAATCAGTCAAACTGCTGCATGTCGGGAAAGTTTCGATTGAAGATTTTGCAGGCTTGAGGAGTTGCTTTCGCGAGGCGGGGCTGCGGGAAGTACAGCATTGTCCTTGCCTTCAGCAGGGGCCGCGAGCGGTGGGGTTGGGTTAGGTGGGGTGCGTGGCAGGGACGGGCGGGGAGGGGTGCGTGGTGGCAAGTCTTTAAGGCACTCAGCCCCCAGAGCCAGACTGACGCTAGCACAGACAATGATTACAGTTAAGAAAGGGGGGCTTTGTTTAGCAACGGGCCGCCTTAATTAGCCTCGGGAATGATGGACGAGCAATCGCACAGGAATTGGGCCAGGTCAAAGGTGGCCTTCTCGCATAACACGGGATGCAGACATGTGAGGAGGGTGCGGCGGGGGTGGGGTGGGGGGTGGGTGGTAGGTGGGGGGTTGAGGGGGGTTGAGGTGGGTGTTGGGAGTTATAGCGAGGAGGGAGAGGGGGAGGGGGAGAGGGAATGCAGTGACGGGACTCCCCCATGGGATGTCAGTGGGGATAGATTTTTTTTTGGGGGGGGGGGAGGGGGGTGGGGTGACGGAGGCGAGGGGAAGGAATGGGGAGGTGGGCGGAGGTGGGGGGTGAGGGATGGTGGACGGACGGGCAACTTTCCATGAGAGGGAGAGAGCGATTCAGCGGAGGATAGACGAGAGCGAGAGAGAGAGAATGGGGTGACGGGGGGGGGGGTTGGGGGTCGGGGAGGTGTTAGGGGTGGGTCAGACTGGGACGGGCCGATAACGCCCTAAGACAATGTTTCGGGAGGAGATAACTGCTGAGTGCGGCCGCAACAGGCTGCCCCCACCCTACCCCCACACCACCCCACCCCACCCCACCGCCGCCCAACCCTGGAGATTATGTATAGGGCGGGGAAGGGAGTTAAGGTGGAGGTGGTGAGGGGTGGGCGGCTGTCACGGATGCTGGGTAAGGGTGGGAGAGCGGGGGTGGGGGGGTTACATTGTCACTGGGCCCCGCTTCCATCATCTCTCGCGTACCACCATTTTCATACAGCGCCAAATCTCCCCCTCCCCACTAACCCCCCCCCCCCCCCACACACACACACTCCCGCCCCTCCTCACCGCCCCCCCCCACCCTCACCCCCACAGCCTGTTGGGCGCTATGATAAACCGTGTATTAAACAGACAATTAAAGGCCCCGTCCGGCTCGCCCAGCGGCCCGACTGACTGGAATATGGATGGCGGGAGCCGCCACTGGTTGCAATACGATAAGAAGACCTCGTCATCGGCTTGCCTTTGACTGCAGAAAGATTGGACTGACTCCCATTTAAAGTGATTATCTGCCATAACACGGGGTAGGAGCGGGAGGGGAGGGGAGGGGAGGGAAGGGGAGGGGGGAGGGGAGGGAAGGGGAGGGAAGGGGGGAGGGAAGGGGAGGGAGGGGGGTGCAGGGGAGGGGAGGAGAGGGGAAAGATTGGACGGACGACATTCAGTGGAGTCGGATCCTTGACGACCGGAGCCTTCTTATCGGGGTACAACCATTGCCACATGTTGCTGCCGACGACCGCGACCATGACCAAACCTGCCCCCCTCTCCTCCCCTGCCCCACCGCTCCTCTTCCCCTCTCTCCATACCACCCCAGTTTCAAAAATGTCCTCCTTCGGTCCTACCCCCACCCCTCTCCTCCCCACCTCCCATTTCCCTCTCGGCCATCTACTCCGCACATCACTGCTCTCAATGGCTTTCTCTGCAGACGCGAAGCTAAAACTCAGAAGGCTGTTCTGCACCGTTTTGTGGACTACAAGCCACGGGCCAGTGTCTTGGAGCAATAAATAGATTTTACGTCATATATTTACATTCAAACGCATTTCCTATGTCGTGAAAGCACCAGTTACAGTTTAAAAGCGACATTTTTTTCTGAGGATCTTAAATAACAGTTATCACCAATGGAGCGCGTATTGCTTGATGTACGAAAAGTTATCTCGTATAAACCTTATTATCGCTCAGATTATTTCGCGCATGGTACAAAATTCACGGGTGCCGAATCGCCAACAAAAATATTGGTACAGCTATTGCTACAGTTATTGCTTAACCACAACCAGATATGGCCACTGTCACGAATATGACGCTAGCCATGAATATCATTGAACATTGGTAAGAGTAACAGGTAAAGAGTTTCGTCGAGATGAGCTCTACAGTTTGTGACCAATGGTCCAGATAGGCTGAGATCCTGAGAGAAGCATGCGACAGGGGTGTCAAGGGCAGAATTGTTTCCCTTTTTTGGAAGGGGTCAAGGTCATATCAAGGTCACCTCTGTTTTCTGCGGGGTCGGAGACGTTTGCTGGTGTACGTACGACATGGCTATTGTTCTGTTCCGGAAACAAATCCCTTCGGATGAGACAGCGACGGTCGCGGAACATATGAGTAGGTGACACATTGTGTTCAACAAGGACTCATGCTATCGGATTCGGGTTCGGGACTCTGGCAAGAGAGGTCGTCTTTAAAGCAAGAGGACTCGTAGTGCTTGTTGAGGTACGACTTGAGGGCGAAGGACTTGTTGCAGCGCTTGCACGTGTAGTGTTTGAAGGCGGAGTGTGTTTGCATGTGCGCGCGCAGGTTAGAGCGGTCGGCGAAGGCCTTGCCGCAGTGGGCGCAGCCGTAGGGTTTCTCCCCGGTGTGTGAGCGCATGTGTCCCTGGAGCAGCCAGGGGCGGGAGAAGGACTTGTCGCACACGGTGCAGGTGTGCCGGAGGCTGTGCGTGAGGATGTGCATGGACAGCGCCGGCATGCTCACGTACACCTTGTGGCAGTGCGGACAGGTCTTGGCCTGTTTGCTGTCCAGACTGCGGTGGGTCTGCTTGTGTCGGGAGAGGTTGGACGAGGTGGCGTACTGCTTGCCGCACTCGTTACACGTGTACCGCGCTCGGGCTTGGGGCTCCGGAATCCCCAGCGCGTTACGCCGCCGGGAACGACCGTCGCTGACGAAAAACGCGTCGTACGTGTAGGCCGTAGTGACGCCATCTTGGAACCCGTGACTCCGGCGACCGCCGCTGCCGCTGCCGCCGCCGTCCCCGCCGCCGGAACTTCCGGTTTCGGCGGAACTTCCGCCGGAAGAACTGGCGTTGGAGTGGACGCTCTCAGGACTGCGCGGACACTCGGTGGTGTGGCACGGGGACGGGATCGTCTCCCGACCCGGCGACAGGTTCAGCGGCGACGGCGGCCCCTCCGCCACGCCGAAAGTCCGGCTGATGACGTCAGAGGCCGATGGTGGCGCCAATCGCGGGTAGTCGAGCGGGGCGGCCCGGTGGAAGTGGTGCAGGGCCAGCGGGTCATAGAATGGCAGCGCCGAAAACACATCGTGCATGTAGCCTGGAAAACACAACGGACGGCGTGAGTGAGATGGACGAATGGTCTACGGAGGGCATGAAGAAAGTGGGGTTGTTAAAGGGAAGGGGGGGGGGGGGGTGGGGGGTGGAAGTTATGGGGTGTGGGGTGGGAAGGTGTAGGGCTGAGGGCGAATGCGGCGTTAAAAAGACCCGTATGAACTGCGTATGGATGCAGAAAAAAACATATATTGATGTATCTTCAATTTCTTCAAGAACTAATAATTGAGTTGCTGTTTTATGTCACCTTTGCGAACACATGGTCTTAACCAGGCCAAGAAATCTTCTGGTATATTGAGCTGAACGATAATTGTGAGACGTCTTGGGTGCGAATGCCACAAGTAAGGAACGGGATTGCATCAAAAAGGTTATGGATTAAAAAAAAACAGTGAGCGATAAACACCAGGGCAGCAGTATTGTGGCCGAACATTTACTGGCTTCTTTTTACAGTATCACAATATCCTTGAAAGTCCTCCAATATGGTGACGAGGGTTACGGGGAAAGAAATAAATGGATGGCAAGGGGGGTGTGGATGGGGGGGGGGTGGGGGCGGGGGCTGGAGAGATTGAGATGGTACGATGAGTAACGCGGCAGAGCCAACCTCCCCCCACCCCACCTCGCACACGCACCTCATCCCCGAACCCGGCCCCTCCCCCCCCCCAAGCACCATCTAATGCGTCATCTTAAAAGCTGGTGAAACAAAGGCCATCAGGGCCCATGTGAGAGGAGTGAAATGAGATGGCCGCTAACTTTAAGTGCCGCTGAGAGCTTCGGCCGCCGCCAGCCTGCAAGAGGCCGGTATTAAGAAGCAATAGCTCCGCCTGGCGGTGGGAGAGTGCGCGCGTCTGAACGGATGGTCTGATTCGATGCATTAGGCTGGCCGCCAGTAAAAGGAAGAGAAGTCAGCTGTTTGGCCAGCCTCGCGACTGACACCTCAACAGTTGAGTGAGAGGCCCTAATCCACAATGGCGTGGGCCAATGGCGCACGTCGATGGCTTAATTACCTCACACACCAGCCGTTTTCATTTAAAAAAAAAAAAAGTGAATCACACTAAATATCCAATTTTAATATTTTGAGAGCTTATCGATCGTAGACGCTTGCAATTCATAAAGAACAGAGCCCCGATCAAAGAAAAATAATAATTGGGGAGGATGGACCGTGAGAAAGCCAGGGAACCAGCATGTCAGACTGACAATAGTTCACAACTCTTCCCATACTCATGTGTTACGCCGGACCCCTAATAGTGTCATCAATATAAGCCTTCATAGCAGCCGACCGACAGAACAAAAATAAAATTTCATTTTAAGCTTAACATCGATGAAGATGCTATGCATAAAAACTAAATACCACCATTTCATGATAATATAAATTTTATATATTATTCTTCATTTTAAAATAAATATGAGCTCGTTAAAAAAAATTCAGACTTTGACAGCACCATTTGGTGCCCTGTTATTAACTGAAAACAACGTTATACAAATTGGACAATGACACTGTATGTGACCCTGGCGTGTCTCCATGGAGACCGACCGGGGGGAGGCCTGGCTTACCGTTATACAGTCTGACGGCCAGGGGTTGGACGAGGGGGGTGAAGGGTGCCACAGCAGAGAGCATGGGTTCCGTCACCACCGGACGTGTGTCCACCACATTCTCCGTCGAGGCGAGCGCCCGCAAGAGGGCGCCCTCGTTCAGTCTCTTCTGGATCTTTTCGGACTTTTCCGACTTCTTGATCAGGAACGAGCGAGGCATCCTGGAGCTGTTGTGAGTCCGGATCGCAGGCAATGATCCTCGAGTTCCGGAGCGAAACCTACGAAATCCACGTATGAAAAGTCCGTGTAGGCTAGTGTCCTGGTTGGATCAGTTCATGCGATCGTTATCCGGGGGGGGGGGAGGGGGGGGGATTGGTAATCCAGACTTGTTGATCCAGACAGGGAGCCTTAGTATCCAGTCATTCAGCGATGACGGCGATGGAGGCGTGCGGCCTCTGTTACTGTTACTTTTACACTGTTAAGATTGGCCTTCAAGTGCAATGGAGAAACTTTCGCCAACAAAAGTTGCTAAGTCCCTGCCTGCCGTCCTGCTTGGGGCTGACTCCTGCAGTGGCTTTGGCTCTGTGTAAGGATTACCGCAACTCTGGGCGACTTACTGCTGACTAGGCCATCGGGGGAGGACGCGGAGGCACCAGGCGTTTGGGTGTCTCCAAGTTTTAGCGCTTCAGTTAGTGAAGCTATGCTGTCACTTGAGAGTGACACCCACAGGCAGTGAGTGGTCCACTTGGACGTCCGTTCCTCCTCAGTCTAACTTTCGCTGGCGGTCTCCCAGTTCTGGAGGATAGTTCAGTCGCCTTGTTAAGTAAGGTCCGATGGTCGCTCGGACTCGCCGACGTCCCCTGCAACTCTGTCGTTGTCACTGGGGCCTGGGTGGCCTGGCTGACTGACCGACGGCTGGCTGGATGGCTGGCTGGCTGGCTGGCTGGCGGGTTGGTTGGTTGGTCTTCTCACAGAGTGTGGTGGTTCGATTGGGGATGGGGGTGGGCGAGGGGTGCCACAGGGGCAGACAGATCCCGGGGGCTCGGTGCCGAGCTACGTCAGTCAGGGTGGCTGGTTACCAACCACAAAGTTTCCAGTCACCGGCCGACCGGGGGCCTTATATACCCCATGAGCCCCTACCCCCCTCCCCCCACCCCCACCCCCTCTGCTTCTCCCAGGCTCTCACGCGCGTGCTCGCGACCAGCGCTGAAATCACGGGCCTCAGCAGCCAGCCCCCCGTCGGTCCAGTTCAGAGGGGAGGAGATGGGGGGGGGGGCGGCGATTGGAGGGGAGGGGGGGGTTGCTGTGGAGATGGCAGGGGGAGGGGGTAAGCTGAATGAGGCATCCACGGGAGCTGGAAGGGTGGAGGGGTGAGTCAGGGTTAGGGTAGGGTGATGGGGGGGGGGTCTTATTGGGTGGTGGGGGTGTATGATTGGGTGAGGGGGCGGGGCGCCTTATACGGTGCACGGTTGGCTAAAAGTTCTCGAGACAAGCAGAGGGGTCCGAGCTAGCTTCATCAATCACTTTAGGTGAGGGAAGGAGTAATACGCCCCCCACCCCTCCTCCCTCTCTGTGCCTCCTCCCCCTCCCCCCTCGCCCCCCCCCCCCCCCCCGCAGCTCCCTCCCCCCTCTCGCCCTTACCCCGCTCCCCATCAAGCAGTGGTCGCTGTTGCCTCCCTAGCAGAAAAGATAGCCCACAGCCAAGTAGAGGGGGCGGGGGGGTGGAGGGGGGTGAGGAAGGCGGGGCCACGGGTCGAGGGTAAGGCACCGAGATATAGGACAGAGCGTGATGGGGCGTCAGGGGATATGAAGAGGAGGGGGGGGTGCAGAGAAGGGTAGTTGTAGGAGAGGGTTGGGGTGGGGGTGGATGGTTGTGGACCTTTCCGGGGGACGACCAGCGACCAGCGACCGACCCAAGTGGCGCCGCCTGCCGGCCAGTGGCTCCCGCCGGCGATTACAATAACAAAGCCCGCAAGACACAAAAAGACGGGCGGGGAGCCAGCCAGGCAGGCCGCCTGACCTCAACAAGTCGGCCTACCGCTAGCTGCTGCTGGCCGCCGCCCTGGCCTGGTGGGGGTGAGGAGATGGGG